>APFE030724777.1:0-13456 GCA_000404065.3 Pinus taeda
ATTTGACAGGTTTATGTCTAAATAAGGTTATACTAGGTGTCACTCTGATCATTGTGTCTATCTCAAAAGGAAAAATGATGGAAGCTATATTATATTTTTATTGTATGTAGATGACATGCTTGTTGCAGGTTCTAACATGTAGGAAATAAATGTGCTCAAAAGGAAATTGGCAAACTCATTTGCAATGAAGGATTTGGGTGCAGCAAAACAAATCCTTGGTATGAGAATAACTAGAGATAGGAAGAATCGCAAATTAACATTGTCTCCAAGTTAGTACATAGAAAGGGTGTTGAAAAGGTTTAATATGCATAATGAAAAACCAGTTAGTATACCTTTGGGTAGCCTTTTCAAATTAAGTAAGGAGGCACGTCCCAAGACTCAGGAAGAAATGGATCATATGTCTAAAGTTCCATATGCATCAGCAGTTGGAAGCTTAATGTATGCAATGGTCTGCACAATGCCTGATATTTCACATGCAATGGGAGTTGTAAGAAGGCACATGAACAATCCAGGAAAAGAACATTGTATGGTAGTGAAGTCGATTCTCAGGTATTTGAGAGGTACCACAAATCAAGCATTATGCTTTGGTGGTTCAAACATTGCTCTACAGGGATATGTTGATGCAGATATGGTAGGTGACAGAGATAACAGGAGGAGCACTGCAGGATATGTATTTACTGTAGGTGGAACAACTGTAAATTGGGTTTCAAAAATCCAAAGTGTTGTTGTACTTTCAACAACAGAAGATGAGTATGTTGTGCTACATAGGCTAGTAAAGAAATGATTTGATTACAAAGGTTTCTGGATGGATTGGGTAAGAAGCAGGAGTTGGGTAGGTTATACAATGACAGCTAGAGTGCCATACATCTTGAAAAGAACTCTACATTTCATTCCAAGACTAAGAATATACAACTCAAGTACCATTTCATATGGTCAACGTTGGAAGATGGAGAGTTGAAGCTGGAAAAGATACACACTAGCCAGAATCCTGCAGATATGTTAACAAAAGTCGTAACCAGGGAGAAACTGAAAATCTACTCAGTTTCAATTGGTCTTCAAGTATGATGAAGAAGATGAGAAACAACTAGGTCCAAAGTGGAGCCATTGTCTAGCAAATGAAGCAGCAGTGGAGTTGCTATAATCAGTCTCCAGGTGGGAGATTGTTGGGTGTGGAGCTTCATTATCTTCTATATTCAAAGGTTTCATCTAGATGTATACCCCAGGAAGACTGTACACCCCTCCACATGGGGGGGACTTATCCCTCTTGCGGGTTTTTGATGGGGCTAATCCCCCCTGGTTGGGGGTCCATGGGCCAGCAGTCCCTTGGTGGGGGTTCGGGTGCAATGCCCCTGAAGCTAAGAATATATGTAAAATTTCCTTGTAAAATGTTGTAATTTCGTATTCAATCTAGGCTGTTCATTAGGCAGATGATATGACGGTAGAAGTTATGTTTAATTTAGGGTTTTTTCCCCAAGAAGGCAACCCCTCACTATATATGAGGGAATTGTATTACGTCTATGTAGATCTGTATTCTGAGTGAGGAGGAGAGAGGAGATTGAGAGAAAAGAGTTACAGCAGATCTACTATAAGTTTTATCTCTTCATTTTTGCTGGATAATATAAAAAGAAGGACTAGCTGTTTCTCCATGGACATAGCCCAAATAGGGTGAACCACGTATATCTGTGTCTCTCTTGTTTTATGTGTTTTTTGTGTTTATATTTCTGCAATATTTTATGTGTTCCATTGCTTTGTAATATATAATTTTATAACACTTGATGACTTTGTGGAGAGATTTTAGTATAATTTACAGAGGTCAAAAATTAATCAACTAAGAAAGGACACTAAAAGAACAATTTTGCTTGGAGCAATCAGACCAAAATCTCTGGAGATTTTGAATCTAATGGGAGGAGGTGACCTATAAAAGTTGGGCTATGATGTAGTATGTGAGATATGTCATCGATATTTGAGAAGAAATTCGAAAGTTGGAGGAGGAATAACAAATACTACTTCCAGGCTTGTCAAGTCAGTTGCTAGAGCTGGAGTAACTAGAGTTGAGATGGGTAATTTATTTGAAAATTTTAAGACTGATATTCTTAGAACATTATGTTTTCAATTGGATGTTTTGTAGGTTAAGAAGAAATAGGAAAATTAGGAGGAACTGGAAAAACCCCTGATCGTGTTCTGTTCGAAATATAGGAAGAAGCATGCCTTGAGGGAATGTCCTGCAGATAGCATAGAGATATGTTGAATCTGTGAAGTAGAACACTTTATTGATCAATGCCCGTCACTTCCTGAAATCAAAGCAGCATATCTATCCAATCAAGGAGTTGCCAACACACTTTATGCTATGACATCTCAAAGACCATGGCAACCACATGCTACAGGTATGGCTCAGTCACATTTTCAAGTTCCTTATAATCAAAATCAGATGTCGAATATTCCAATGCCCTGGTAGACCTGGCCTCCACAATAGCCTTGGTAGGAGAACTTTTCTTACCCTACCATTCAAAATTTTCCTTCTCAAAACTTTTATCCTCCACAGCCTAAATAACAACAAATGATTCAACCTCAATAGCAATAGCTTCAGTTGCCTACCCCATAAAATCAACCTCATCCTACACAACTTCCTACCCATCCAGTGTCTAACCCCAATAATAAAGCCATCCAATCCACTCACAACATTCGATTGGTCACCTATCCCACTTTTCCTACCTACTGTATTGCACCACAGTCACTGCAGGAAATTATGTTCCTGTTTTACAGGAATTTCCTGTGTCGTTGCAGGAAATCCAGCTGAGGTCAGGAAAAGTAGTGAATTATCCCAGAAGATTGAAGAGGTTGTAGAGGAAGACTCTCTAGAAATGCCTAAAGTTGAAACCACATCTGAACTAGAAGAACAACGTACTTCAAGGCCACAAGAACCTTCCCAATCCCATACAATCCAACCTCCTTTTCCAGAGAGGTTGGAAATGAGACTAAAGTAGTCTAAGTTTGATCTTGTGTCTGAATTGAGAAATGTATGCATTAAGATCCCATTGCTGCAAGCAACTAAAAATATGCCAATCTATGCTAAAACAATAAGGGATCTATGTATCAAGGGACTAGGAAGACAAAAGAAAGAATTCTCTACAATTCAAGTAGGTGGAAAGCTTGCAAGTTTAATGTCTACCAGATTTGTTACTGAAAAATATGCAAACCCTAGAATCCTTGTGGTTACCATCTTTATCAATGGACAACCTATAAAAAATACTTTAATTGATTTAGGTGCATCCATTAATGTGATGACTATGGAGACCTTATCTATAATAGGAACCTTTGACTTATTGCCTACTCCTACCATGCTAGAATTAGCAGTCAGGTCTAAGGTAAAGCAAGAGGGAGTATTAGAAGACATTGTCATATCATTAGATTCCTGGAAGTACCTTGCAAATTTTTATGTTCTTCAACCCAAATCTAACTCAGGAGGGAATCCTTTGATCTTGGGGAGACCGTGGTTAGCCACAGAAGATGCTTATATAGGGTGTAGGTTTAGAAATATGACCATGACTCATGGGACTGAAAGAAAGCACATTAATTTGTATCCCCCCACTCAACCTCTCTTGAGATTAGAAAATACACATTAGGTTGAAGAAGAAGAACATTATTCAGAATGTGCTCGACCAGTTTTGACAATTGCCCAAGCCATGAGCTTTAAAGAAAATTCAGAACAAAATTTGATAAATTGTTGTATTTCTAATCTTGATTTTCTACAGCAAGAAGGAGAGCAGTATAGTCATAATTTAGATCTCATTACTAATCTGCGGGATTTTCTTGAATATAGTACTGCAACTGAATTACATTTTGCCTTATTATATGCATTTCCTGCATACTCCATGACTGAATGGAGGAGTAAGGTGGTTGAAATTTTTCCTGAAAAACCTTTGAATATTAATTTTGCCTTAACCCCTAAATAGGAAAAAAGGTTAATTCAAGCATTCAAAAACTTTCCAAATACATTTTATTGAGAATATATAGATATGAGAGGCATTCACCTGGACACATGCATTCATCATATATATATAGAAGAGAAAACAAGGCCCGTGAGACAACCACAAAGGAGGATGAACCCCACTTTAAGGGAAATTGTGAAAGATGAATTATAGAAAGCGTTTAATGTAGGGTTTTTCTATCCTATCTCAGATAGCCAGTGGATATCTTCGTTGGTTATTTCCCCAAAAAGAATGGTAAATGGAGAGTGGTTGTAGATTATAGGGAACTAAACAAGGCCACATTGAAAGATCACTTTTGCTTGCCTTTTATAGACCAAGTGCTAGAAACTTTGGCAGGAAAAATGTATTTTTCCTTCCTAGATGGGTTCAGTGGATACAATCAGATTAGGATAGCTCTGGAAGACCAAGAAAAGAATTCATTCAGATTTCCCTAGGGCACCTATGAATATAGGGTACTGAAATTTGGTCAGTACAACATACTAGCCACATTCTAGCGGGCAGTCCTTGGTATTTTTTCTGATCTTTTGCTTGATTGCGTAGAAGTTTATATGGATGAATTTACAGTCATGGGTGATGCTTTTGAAGAAGATTTACATAATCTTGAGAAAGTTTTGTAGAGATGTATAGAAACTAACCTCTCAATGAGTAATGAAAAATATTTTATAATTATGAATGAAGGTATTGTTTTGGGTCATCATGTTTCTGCTACAGGAATTAAAGTTGATATGGAAAAGATTGAAGTCATTGCAAAGCTACCCCCACCAACCAATCATAAGGGAGTCTGAAGTTTTCTTGGGAATGCAGGCTACTATAGAAGTTTTGTTGAAAATTTTGCAAAATAAGCCTCTCCATTATTTAAATTGTTGACTAAAGAAACTAAATTTCATTGGGATGATGAGTGTTAAGTTGCGTTTGATACACTCAAGGAAAAAATTTCTTTAGCACCGGTATTGAGAGGCCTAGATTGGAAATTGCCTTTCCATATTTCCACTGATGCGTCTAATTCAGCCATAGGAGTGGTATTGGGACAAAAGGAAGATCCGGTAACCCATGTTATTTATTATGTTAGTAAAAACTTAACTCCTATAGAAATGAATTACATGGTAGCTGAAAAATAATTCCTTGTTGTGATTTATGCTATTAATAAGTTTAGACATTACATCACGGGCTATGAAGTTTTTGTGCACACTGACAATTCTGCCATTTTATATCTCATGAATAAACCAATTACTAATGGCAGGATTACTAGGTGGCTCTTGTTTCTGCAGGAATTTGACATCACAGTATTGGATAGGCCTGGAAAGGAAAATTAGGTAGCTGATTTCTTATCTAGAACCAATCATGCAAGTTAGGATGTTCCTGTTAATGATAACGTTCCTGGTGAAAATTTGTTTGCTATTTCTGTTAAAACACGGTGGTTGGCAGACATGGCCAATTACCTTGCTACAGGAAAGTTGCCTCCTTATTTTTCATCTAATCAGAAAAAGAGAATTATTAGAAAAAGTGTTGATTACTCTTGGATTAGGGGAGATCTTTTTTTCACTGGACCTAATTTTATTATCTGCAGGTGTGTTTGGGAAGACAAGATTTATGACATTTTGAGAGCCTATCACGATGAACCATGTGGAGGACATTTTGTAGACAAGCAAACAACTTACAAAATCCTTCGCTCAGGTTACTATTGGCCAAGTGTTTTCAAATATGCAAGGGAATATGGCCGGAAGTGTGACAAATGCAAGAGAATGTAGCGGCTTGTACAATCGGATGAGATGCCTTAGCAGCCACAAGTTCTTACAGAACCTTTTGAGAGGTGGGGTCTTGATTTTGTAGGTCCCATAAACCCTATTTCCAAAGGTAAGAAGTATATTTTAGTTTGTACTAATTATGTTACGAAGTGGGTGGAGGCAAGAGCATTACCTAGAGCAACAGAGAAAATAATGATATATTTTATTTTTTCTGATATTTTTGTAAGATTTGGGGTACCTAGAGAAATAGTCATTGATCAAGGTACTCAATTTGTATCAAAGCTTATGCAAGGAATTGTGCAGAAATATCCGATTACTCACCAAAAGTCCACCCCATATCATCCACAGGCCAATGGGTAGGTGGAATCAACAAAAAATGTGTTGGAGACAATCCTTACCAAGACAATGCAATTACATAAGAAGGATTAGTATGACCAACTTCTTGAAGCATTGTGGGCCTACATGTTTACATGGAGAAATACCACTAGCTTTTCTCCGTATGAATTGGTGTATGGAAAGCATGTTTTATTACCCATTGAATTTTAGATCAAAACTTTTAAAATGGCAGGAGATTTTGGAATAAACTTTCATGAAGCTCAATAGCAAAGAATCTTGCAACTCAATGAGTTGGATGAAATTATGCAGGATGATTTTCAGCATACTAACTTGATTCAGAAACAACGGGCTAAATGGCATGACAAATACATTAAAAAGAAGCAGTTCAAAGAGGGAGACTCGGCATTATTGTGTGATTATAAATTTAATAACTTTAAAGTAAAATTTAACACACATTGGTTGGGCCCCTATAAAATTGAGAAAGCCTTTGATAATGGATTTGTTCAGGTTAAAACCATTGATGATGGGAATGTTATCTTCCTGGTGAATGGGCATAGAATCAAGTTATATCAGAAACCCCGATATAAGGACGAATTTGTGAATGAAATCGTGAAGAAAAGAGAGTTGGTGATGGTGAGAGAAGGGATCATTCCTTCCACTATCTCTTCTTGATTTCCTGTTGACACAATGAGCTCACATTGTTCCTCCTCGTGCTCGGTAAAACATCAAAGGAATATCTATCGGGTATAGGTTTATTCCTTTTTCTAGGCCCAATGGAATAATTATGGGAAAGGAACCCCCTGGAGTCTTCTTTTCCAAGTATTTCAGACTCTCTAAAAATGAAATCTAGCGAGCATGGACTGCCCTAGGCTTGTTAAAATTACAAGTCAGTAGGTTTTCTCAATAAAATTTTGTTTTAAGTTAATTTTGGATTGCGAATATTGGATTGATGTGGGATTTATTAAGGCCCTCCTTCCAAAAATCTTGACCCATCGACATCAATAAGTTATTTGGGTGAAATATCAGAGCCTTATGATGCCTTGAATCTTGTATGCCCCAATGACAGGCTATCTCACCAGCAACAATGGGGAATCACTATGGCTCCTTGACTACTAGATCCTACAGGGGGTTTCGACATCAACACATTAATTCACACCCGACGGGATGCATTAGGGTACCTTGGTCCTTGCTCTCATTAAATGTGATGGACCTCACATTGGTTAACAACTGACCTCAATGGCTAGTAATCCAATGAGCTCATTTCATATTCGACATCAGAACTGTTATTCATGTGCAGTGGATTGTATGCAAGTAAGGGAGAAGTGTTAGTTGGTGGTTTGATTTCTTGCAGAAGCTCCACAAGTCATGGTCCAATTTCCTGCAGAAGCTCTGCAAGTCATGGTCTAAATTCCTATAGAAGTTTTGAAAGTTGTGGTACGATTTTATGGAAGATTCAGCAGTGTTGTTCCATTTCTTGTAGAAAAATTTCAGGAGTCCCGATTCCATTTCCTGCTGCGGCACCCTGGTTTTCTAAAAAACAAAACAAAAAGCATAGACAAAGCATTAATTTAGAATTATTTAAAAGTACTGATAGATTTTTAATACTAGTCGAGGTCATGAATTGTGAAATCATATATCTTATTTAATTATTAGGTGGGTTATCATCTCGACGACATGCATGCATCATCCAAAGTACTAGACCATTGGAAGGTATAAGGTAAAGTATAGCTCGTGATGGGACACTTGAGGTAAAGGGTAATTAACGCTTTTCTTTTTAATTATTTGTGTGATTTTTCAGCTATGGTCACCCTTGTGGAAAACACAGTTGTAAGCCGATATATTATGATTCCATCTCCTCGCCTGATTGCCATGATTCTGACATGACCATTATACGTACACCCCATATATTCTTGCAGCTTGGATCATGATGATAATCACAATCACGACTCATCTTTTGAAAATCCCGTGCTTTGCGATCACCTTCTATAATAAGCCCTCCCTTGTTGTGCGAGTATGTTACACGCTTAAGCCGATATTTCCAAAGAATTCCATACGCCCTGTCTTCTAGTCTTTCACCATGTCGAACTATGTGCCCCTATCAACTTTGAGCTGCAAGGGCATGAATCACTGGAAGTCGACCCTCGCAGCAAGGCGAGATTGGAAAGAGCAGGGTGGCTGCCATTTTTCCAGCAATTCAGCAGCCACAACTCTGAGGTGACAAAGTCTTTCACCCTGAACCTGAACAGCGATAAGGCCTAAGTTCAGGATGTTCAATTCATGTTTACCAAGGGTTTGGTAGTGTGAGCATACGGGATTTCACAGTTGGGAGAACGATGTTTCAAGAACCAGCATTTCAACAAGAGTTTATGTGCACCCTTCCTTTGTAAAGAGTATTCGAACCCTGACTAGACTAAGGGAATCTCGCAGAAGTTCTTGAAGAGTAAGCACCAAAACTTATTATATGTCCTACAGAAATACATCACGTGTGAAGGTCACTTCGGGCTTGCATTCCTATTTCATATTTAGCTCCTCACCCATTTCCATGACAAATCGTTAAATTTTCCCTATTACTTGGGGATGTCATTGATGAAGATGTTGACGACTACCAAGGAAAGGGGGATCAATTTAAAGGAAAACCTCTACCACCTCAGCCTGGTTAAAATAATCTTGGTGAAAGTTTTGAATGATAAAAAGCGGAATGGGAGGAGTTCTTGGCTGAAAACTACTTTGTACAGAATGAGGATTCTGATTCCTCAGATTCTATAGAGGGAGCACTGGCAAATAAACTAGGGAAAAATATGCAGACGCATGGGATACAAATAAAAGAGAAAGAAAAGGAGAAAAAATCTGACCCTTCAGAGCTTACAACATAAAAAATAGTGGAAAAAGTGAAGAAAAAGTCTCAGACTCATAAGCCACTGGTAAAGAAGGAAAAGAGGGTTGGCCTTAGCTCTCTGAAGCCCACTAAAAAGAAACCTAAAGAAAAAACAAAGAAGAAGAAGAACCCTCAAACCCTCGGGCTGCAGACAAAAAAAGTAGAAAAAGATGAGGAGGTCGTGGTGATAGGGGAGATTGTGGGCCCAAAGCCCAAGTCCAAGAATGGTACTTCCACCTCAGAAAAAAGATTTACTAGAAGCCAGGTTGTTCAGTTGGAAATAAAAGATATTACAGATGTAGAAGTAGTTCTTGAGACACTGAATAAGAAGAAGGAGAAACACCATGGCCCACCCAAAGATAAAGAGAATATTGAGTTAGCTGAGTTTATTGGTGTGGAAGCGATATCTGTTTAGGACTCCTCACTCCATGGAAGCGAGAATAACACATAAGAGGAATAGCAAGTAGAGGAGGACCTTAGGTCCCCTCGATCTATCCAAGGGCATCAAGGAGGGGAATTAACCCCTTAGAAGAGATGGTCTCTGCAGGAATTGGAACAAATGATCATTGAGCTCATCATTTCAGAGAGAGCTTTGAGAAAGGAAAACAAGACCCTGAAGGAGAACAACTTGTGTACCCAGAAGGAGCATGAAGAGTGGGTCCAGAAAACGGCCTGAATTATGAAAAAGAAGCAGGCTAAGATCGATCATTTGAAAAAGAAGAACAAACTGTACAAGGGTCAAATTTCTGTATAATCCAGTGGTAACCAATTGAACCAGTTGGTAGAGGTAGCAGATCAGTTGGCTACAATACATGCAACTCAGGATAAGGAATGATTTCCTTTTTCTTTTTGGGGAGACACAATAGTTTTGCTTGCATAAGGAGAATGCAAGGACTTAGGTGTGGGGGATATGTTGGGGCTTGGTTTTGCCCCATTTTGACACCATTTTCCTATACGATTCCTCTCACATTTTGTCTATCTTTAACCAGTACTATGCCTATCTTGGTTATAATACTTGTGTTTTTGCCAAAAGGGTGTCGTAGGCTGAAGGTATGCAAATTAATACTAAAAAGCATCTTTTACCTTAACTTTGAGTATTCCTTAGCTAGTTGTTCATTATCTTATTATCATGCCAACCACTCTCGAGTTCTTGTGCATATTTTCTTTGATTTAGAAATAGGCCGATAATTCATGCAGGCAATTGTGCGATCTTATTTCCTACAAACACTCTGGATTTCTTGCAGACAGGGTGCTGATTTCCTGCAGCAACACCAGTGGTTATCCATATTTCATGAATATCTAAGTCCAACGGGAACATGGGTTTTGCAGGGAATATATCACATATGGTTTCTATTCTATTGGCCTTCTCAGATATGCCAACAACACCACCCAGATTCAGAAGTCTTCTCTCATTCACCATGTGGAGGAACAATTATAGCTATGTAATGAGTTTTTATCTAATCCATGCTTTCAGTCATGGATTAGACCGAGTATGACTAAAAATGATATATTTTAATAGATCTATTAGCCTATGGCTTAGATTAGCAGTCTCCTTTATTTCGAGCCATATATGGGCTTTGTAAATGTATAAATTTTGTCCTAGTTTCGATGATAGGGGTTGTTAGAGTGTTGGTTTGTTTCAACACTAATTGTATATTAGTTTTTACTCGACTATATTTTCATATTAATATAAATATATATGTTATGTCCATTACAGTGAGCAAGCTCTTCTAATTTGAAGGGGTTGTGAGTAAGGGAGGCCCTCCTTTGCTCACAGCTCCCATAGTTTAGTTTTTATGGATTCTATTTCTGTTATTTAGTAATAATTCATTTTTACAGCTAGTGTACTCTTTCTAATATATCAACAGAACTAGATGAAATGAATTAGTTTATGTTTATGTGTAGGATTCAGTTAATGAAGATTTAATTTCTCATGTTGATTAAATTTCTGAATTTGCTGGAAGTTGATTTTTATATCTTTTCCTAATCATCATCACCAATCTTAAGAGTTGTAGAGGGAAGTTTCATCCACTCTATAGTCTTTGTTGCTAAGTGATTGATGCAGGAAAGAGTCATTGGTTTTGTATGATTGGTTAGTTAGATTAATCAACACTTACAATATTAGGCCTGCATATACTTTGCATGCATCTCATAGGCTTACCTACTCGAGTTGATGATTTATGTTTAATCAAATTATAATGCTATAATTTGACTCAACAGCATAGAAGCTATGGTAAACATGGTCTTGTTGGCCATTGGATATGTTTTTCATGTGTGAAGTGAATCAGTAGGAAGATAAGTATGAACTATTTCATGCATGTTAATAGACAAGGAGTTGATAAATGGAAGTCGATCATAGAAGAGGTAAGGGTACACATTGAAAGAAAGGTTGCAGAATTTTTATTTTTAATGGTTGGATTTTGGTTTGGGTGTTGATTGGTTCCCTTTTAAGTATATTTTAAAGTAATTTGTGAATAATTTTCTGTATTATACAAAACCAATTTATGACATTCAATGCCTATTAGAATGATGTCCAAAATTAAAGGCCTCTGACGAAAAGGATTAATTTCTTTTATTGGTGATCATAATATATACATCGACTAAAACATTGTCATGGATAAATTTCACATATAAAGTCTTTATAATTGTGTGGATTTTGAATAATAACCTTCAACAGAATAAAATCCAAGGTTCTTTCCAACCAATATAGGGCTTCCTCACTCAGGTTCAACCTTAGTTTATCTATTTAGATAGGCTTGTGGGTAGTGGCTCTAGGCTCAAGACTTTAGTGGCAGTCTCATTGACTTGATCCAAGACTTATCAGTGACAAGTAGTAGGTATACCAATTCTCCTGATTAAAAAAGAAACCACCTTCACTTGAATAAAATTTGTTTTTATTTTCTTGTTTTCTTAGGTGGATGTTGGTGTATTATTTCAGCATTTAAGGTTTAAATAGATAAGTGCCTTTGTTAGGCCCCTATACTACTAGTGTAACCGCTTATTTGTATTAGTACAACCCACTTATTATATTGATGTACCCATGTAGTGCCCATATTGTTACTATTGTGCCCCATAGAAGCCCACTATTGTTATTATTGTGCCCCTAACATATTATTGTTATGTCAGCTCTGATTATGTTATGACCCCTTAGACTCCTATATATAGAAAGGAGGTCTTTTCATTTGTATCATCCAAGAATTGTTCATTTATGTAATGTAAAGGAGGTTGTCCCCTCGAAGAGGCTGAATTCTAGGGCATTGATCTATCTTTTCTATCTTTTGTGTGCTGGTTTCATAACATTTGGTATTAGAGCTTTGGATTCTAGGGTTTTGCTGCTCCAAATAGGTCATCATGTAATTTTCGCAATAACTTTTTTTTTGCGATGCTTCAGAAGCTTAACAAACAACCCATTTGAGAAGAAATCATGCTAATTCTTGGGTCTGAATTGCAGAGCTTTTCATGCTATATTTGCGGAGATATGATCTGAGGAAGTTGGTGTTTTTGCAGACGCCTGAATTACATTCCAAATAGGTGACCTGGGTAAAATCATCATAACTTTCTCTCTGAGCATCAGATTGAAACTTTGTAAGAAGGTACAGAAAGAGGACAAACTATAGTTGCTTATTTATGTTTTTCAGTACCAAAGGTCAAAACAGTGACATGTGGCACTTCATACAAGTTTGCTCTTCTGGAAATGTCTATAATCAGGTCACCTTGGGAGATTGTACATAAATATTTCTTGGAGAATCCAATTTGGATCAGACTGGTGGCATTGGAAAGAGGACGCAGAGGGCTATATAGATCGATATTTTAGAAATTAAAGATCCAAAAAGATCGAGCTCCTAAAATCAATAAAAATCAAGATGAGGAAGTTTGATGGAAAGGATCCGGTAAATTGGATACTTCAGATGGATCAATTTTTTGATATACATGGTGTACCAGTGTTACAAAAGGTATGTATTACATCTTCATATTTAGAACCGGATCAATTTTTATGGTATGAAGGGCTTTTTTCTCATAAACAACTTGTTACGTGGTCAATTTTCACGGAGGAAATGATAGCACATTATGAGGATACAAAGAGAAACACCTTCTTTAGAGCAACACCACAACAATTGGAAAGAGTAAAAGGCCTTTGTGACATAGTGGAAAGAAAAATTATGGAACCCAAGAAGCATACCCCTCACAGCTATAAATATGGATGTGTTGTTTTTGCTAGCCTTCCACAACGTACAAGGGTTACACCACAACAATTGGAAGAAAAAAGAGAAAAAGGACTTTGTTACAATTGTGATAGCAAATCCACTAAAGGTCATAAGTGTGCTGAGAAGAAATTATTTTACATATAATATGAAGAGGAGGAGGAAAAGGATCAAGAATCATCAAAAGAAGAGGATATACGCCAGGTCCCCACCCCAGAGAAAGAAGAAATGAATCATACCATATCTTGTAAAGCATTGGCAAGAATTACCACTCCTCAAATTCTCAAGATAGAAGGACATATCAAGAAG
>APFE030724787.1:0-18555 GCA_000404065.3 Pinus taeda
AATATTAATAAGGGGATGGGAAGAATAGGGAGCTAAATAATAATGTTAGTGGTTAATATGGAGATGGTAAGAAAGCGCTGAGTTTCGGGAGAGCTTAGGCTGTTACAAGGGGATAGGACCATACTTTGGGAGAAAATATGGAACAACATCGAGTAAAGCAAATCTTTACTCAAGCCAGTGTTATGAAGATGATGGAACTTAAGAGGTGTCAAGCAGATCTTGACCTCTTTTGGGGAAGTTAGTTAATAATTGAGGGGAACAGAGAAGGGGAGTCAGTTATACCTCTTTTGAGCTTTTTTGCTTACAAATCCTTGCTGATTATGTTCTTGCATGATATGACACCTGAAAATCTGGAACTGGTCAGCAATTCAACAATCTCAGAACGACCTACCCAGCCTACTTGCCTAGCATTTTTTCTTCTTTTGCTTGGGGGTGCACTTAGACTTGCAAACCCGTCATTCATTTTTCTTTTGATGCTTTCCTATCTACATACTACCTTTATTTCTTCCGGAGCCCAGATTAAGTTGTTGGGCTCCTCTGCTTCTCTACCTATCTAAGAATCTACCAAGATTAAACTGTTTGGACAGATTTACAATCTCTATATTCTAAAACAGGAAATTTAAACCTAGGGAGACCAAGATTAAACTGTTTGGACCTCCCTTTAACTGAAAAATGGCGATACTGGGATAACTTTACAAAATTTGAAGGCAATTGAATGAACTTGAAGTAGCCTTCTTCACTTGGAGACTGCTAAGCAAATATGGAGCATTGCAGCAAGCAGAGTATGACATATTTGGCCTGTAAAATGCCAATCATGAAAAATGAATAACCTGCTGCAGCATGAAGCTAACAGTAGGAAAGAATTTCTTTTCAAATCCATTCCCCCTTCTTCATCACTACTACATTTGGTTCTAGGAATTATCCTTTCAATTTTGGCTACGATTTTTTTTTGGAATACTAGTGCCCTCCTTCCTTTGGCAGTCCTGAGATAGTGGTTGTTGTCCTCTGATAATTGACTATAATTGGAATCCCCTACATGGTAGTTCTATCTCCTTGTAAATGTAGAGAAATTCAAGAGCAATACCAGGCTCATTAAACAACTACAATATTTTAGTGTAAACAATCCACCCAATTACCTAGAACATGTCTTGTATGTGATCATAGTCTTGAAGTAGGAGGGACTCAATCAACTGATTGTGTATTAGTGATCCACCCACGGTGCTCAGTTGAAACCTTATAAAACTTACTAGTTTTTTACGATAATGACACAATCCATTAGAAAATTGCAAGATGTCAATCTCGAACTATGGCATTATGGTTGTATAAGTATTGATTATGGAAAGGATTTTTGTTAGGATGAAATGGGATATGGTAGAAAGGAAATGGTGTGAAATAGATGGAAATGTTTAACGTATTAATATATATGAATGGTTACTAGTTAAGTTAAAGTATGTAACTTTAATACCATACGTTATAGAGTGAAGGTCATACCTTTAATGCTTATCTTTTGTGTGAATTGGAAATTTTCTTGGTCATAAGATTGTGTAGGTATGTTGCTTGACATGGATGCATTAGTTGGAACCAAGAGCTAGTTATTTTCATGTTCCAATGAGGGTGTTTCAATAACAACATATGACATGGTATCAGTTGGTGGAAAGTGTTGTAGAAACGCTTGGTGAAAGGTGTGGCAAGAGAAACAATCTAATTATTGTATCATCTTGGTAGATGGTGTGGAAACAGTGTCACATCATTTTGGTGTTGTAACAACAATCTTTGGTTAGAGGTGTTGTAATAGTAGCACTTGGTGGGAGGTGTTGTAGAAGAAACACTTAGTGGGTAGTGTTGCAATAACTTCAATCAGTGGGGGGTTTTGTAGAAACAAAAACTAGTGAATGGTATTGTAGCATTGACTCCATATGAAGGTGTTGCAACATGGTCATTGGTCCAAAATAAGGTGTTGAAGCAATGGTTTTTGGTCCAGCAGAAGGTGTTGTAGAAAAAATGGCTACAGGTCCCCATATCAAAAACAATTTTGGAACATGTAATGTCTTCATGTGTTCCAACAACACACAAGGAGTTGTAGTAATTGATTGGTCCTACAAACTAAATGAATTATGGATTTATGGATTCATGTGTAGTAAGATTTGATATAACCATCATGAAACTATGAAGTGTCCTTATTCTCATGAATTATATATATATATAGATATATATATATGTATGTATGTTATGTATATGTATAATTTATTATTGTTATCTTTTTTACTTTTTTTCAACAACATATCAAGTGCCAACAAAAATAGTTTTCCTATAACATGAGAAAAATTGTGCCCTAGGGGTTTTCACAATTTGACTTCCTTTCATTTGAATCAAAATCATAATGATTTATTTGGAGGGGATTTCTCCCTTACAGATAATATCCAAATAAATTTTGATCCAACCTTTAATGTTTTTTCTCATAAAAGCTTCTTTAGATAGTGACTTGTGGTATATTTGGAGCTCATGCCAATTTTCAATGAGTGGGGTCCTATCTTCATTAATGGTACAAATATTAATGAAACCATTATCATATATGGTTTCAATATCGAGTCATCAGATGTGGAATATGCCCTTGAAGTCCTTAAACCTTACAAATAATATCCAAATCATTGTTGAACCAACTTTCGATGAATTTTCTTACAAAGTCTTCTTTAAATAGTGACTTGTGATATATTTGAAGCCTATGCCCATTTTATATTAGTGGGATCCTATATTCATTAATCTTAGGAATATTAATGGACCCATCATTATATATGGTGTTAGTATCATATGGCTCAAGCCATTAGGAGTGGAATTTGCAGTTGGAGTCCCTAAAACATGAGTTAAATAGAAGAGCCAATATCTAAATTTAAATCTTTTCTTATTTATCAAATTATCATTCTGTCAAGCTCTTTGTTCCTAAATAATGACTGTCTAGTGCAAAGCATCTTGAAAAAAATCATCTAGCTCATTAACCTGAAGAAGTCCATGCCAAGTTTAGTGTAGTTCTGAAAGTCTTTATTTATGTTTCTATCGGTAAGAGGAATTTTTTTGCATAAACTAATTTATGGGGAGTAAAAACAATGGTATTACATCATGTGGCCTACTAGGCCCATAATGATTAGATAAGTTTGTTTTCATAGTCTCCAAGGTGAAGTCGAACTATATTTGTCAAGATAACCTCAACGATCTAGTTTTTCCCTTCCACCTATTTGTTTGTTTGTGGATGATACAAGATTGTCACCCTATGCTTGACCCCATAGGTTTCCATGAGTTACTTGATTTTTTTTGAAGTGAATTGTGCCTCTCCATCAAAGAAAATCTCTCTAGGTATTTCACATTTGCAAAATATGTCACTATAAAGGAATCCCTCCACTGCTTTTATTGTAGTTGATGGTAGTCCTTTTACTCCATCCATTTGGTGACATAATCTCTTCATACTAGGATGTAGGAGTTCCATCAATATGGAGAGTTGATGGGTCCAATGAAATTAAAAACCCATTTTTCAAAGGGATTAACCATTAGTTGAGTCTATAAAGGCATATCATCTAATTGAATTGGTTGTCCCATGTGTTCAAAACTATGACATATTTTCACATACTATTTTGCATCTTGAAAGAGAGTGGGCCAATAATACCCTTGATGCAGTAATTTGTAGCCATTCCTTTTGTCTGTGAAGTGGCCTCTATAGGGACCATTAGGACAAACTTTCAATATATCATCGATTTCATCCTCTCTTACACATTGTTGATGTAACAACCCTTGGTTAAAATTTCATGTAATAAAAGTTAATAAAGGAAAAATAAGACAACGGTTAAGGGACACTTATTCCAAGCTGAATTTTGGGTAAAACATCCTAACAGGTGATCACTTTGGTTATTATGGCTAAATAAATTTGGAAAAGGAAATGGCAAAGGCTTTGGAAAGGCAAAAAGGTATTTTGACACATTTTATTTATGAAAATAAAGGAAAATAGGAGAAAAGGGAGGTGAAAGGTCACAAGTTGCATGTAAGGAGGAAATTGAAGGAAAATAATGGAAAATGAAGACAATAGAGGCCTCAGTAATAAAATTATTTTGAGGATAAATTCATGGATTTTCATCAGTTCAGTTTTGGAGCTCCCTCATTAATCTCCCTCTCACACTCTTGGAAACTTAGAGTTTTCTTGGAGCACTCTAGCTTTGGAGCAAGGAATGGAAGAGCAAGTAAAGGAAAGACAAGAAAAAGGAAGGAAAGTAAAGATCAAGCTAGGATGAATGGGATCTAGTAGCTTCAACATGCATACTTGCAACTAACATATTTCATGTGTCATTTCCTAGCTGGTTTTGACATGAATGAATTTGAATGTTGGTATATGGTTCTCTTGTTGGCGGTGGCATGGTTTTTCCGAGTTATGAATGTGGTTTTCAGCCTTGCCTTTCCTTTTTCTAGATAACCATGCTATGATGGAATTTTTTTCTAGTTTTTGAGCTTTGGAATTACTGGATGGTTTCAGAATCCAGGGTAGAGGTGGTCTTAGGAAAATTCGCAAAGGCCCAGGAATCTGTTGACCAGTTCTGGCAGGATACACGATAAATCTTGAGGGTGGAGTCTTGGTTTAGGGCCTGGTGATCTAGTGTGGATTTGGTATATCCTAAGAGTTTGGTGCCTTGCTTTAGGGCCTAGTGATATAGTGTGGATTGTGGTAAAGCGTGAGAAACAAGGAGATGAAAATTTTCACAAGGATAGTGATGGAGTCTGGAGGCATTCCAAGCTTGGTTTTCTTTTGTGATCTTGATGCCAGTTTTGGTGAGATCATGGTTTGGTGAGGGTGGAGATGGTTTAACCTATGGATTACCTTAGTTGATTTTGGATTGGTTTATCCATGATATACCACATTCATGGTTGGAATATGGCATGAGGGTGATTGGTTCAACCATGTCTATGATTAGGTGGTACGTCGAAGTCCCGAACTTGATCAGCTATTGCCTATGTTTAATAACATCTAAGTTCTCTTTCTTTTTCACTTGTTATTATGTGGCATTAATATTTTTTATCTCATTTTGATTTACATGGTTTAATGTTGGTTATAAGCATGGTTATATGACTGGTTATATCATGGTTATTTTATGTATTTACTTGTAACTGAAAGGATAATCGATGCAAGACCTAATTGATGTCAAAACAATTAAGGGAAGAGGGTGGTGATCCTTCTTGTTAGGTCTCATATGAGTTATCAGCCATTTATTCTCTTTCTTGTATTTATTTCTTGAAGATTGCATTGATGCCAAGTGCTTGACAAAATGTCAATCTTGGTTGAGGATGGTCGAGCTTTGTCCTGGAGTCAGTTTTTGATTTGTAAGTCTTTTAATCATGTAAATTATGGTTTCTAAAAGCTATAGGGGTTTCTGTGCAATGACCTAGATTCCGGGCTTGAAAAGTGGCATAAATCCTGGAGTTTCAAGCACATGTTTGAGGATAAAAGTCCCAGACACATGCATACCCATGTTGTTTGTGCGTTTGGAGCTTTTTAGATGCACCCTTGAGCTCAGGGGGATCAATGGGCAGGTTAGGGGAATGACTGGAATTCATTCTAGGAGCGCTGTAGCAGGTACGTAAGGTCTGGTATGATTTGTTTCCTTCGATTCGCCTTCCTTAACTAAAACATAGGGAGTCAAATCATATCATAATAACTTCTCATCACATGTTTACCCCAATTTGTCGATTACTTCACTAGATGTGGGAGGAGGGTGTTATAGTTGAATAATAAGATCCAACCCTCTATAAAGAGGCATCCCCCAATCCACTTGTCACACAGAATGAGTCGAGGTTGCAGACAAGATCGACCTTCCCAGTATCTAAAGATATCTAGTGACAAGCAAGCCAATCAAAAACTATATTTCTCTAAATATGCAATTAATCGAAGTTAAGAGCAGTTTAGTACCCGATACCGGAGAGGTTTTCCCTGAGTAGATCAGGGATTTATACACTCACAATGAGTCCTTAAATACTCGAGTACAGATGTGTAAGATAAATATGTGTACTGACTAGGTTATTATTATTCCATGAGTCAGGAGAGCGATTGGTTTCCAGGATAAAAATTTTTGTTCTTCCTCATGACGAATGAGATCCTTGGGTAGTAAATCTATAGAAGATAAGAGCTATAGGTAGTGAGATAGATAGAGTTAGAGAGTTAGATGCGTCTAGCTAGAGCTAGTTGTTGTATAGCTGGATAGAAGGTATGATGAGGATAGGCATGATGAGATGGGAGGTATAATGAGGAGAGGTATGATGGGCTGGAAGATGGGAAGATGGGAAGATGGGGGATGGAATGATAGGTCTGATGTAGTGATGATGGCTATGTTGGGCTGATAGTGATGATGGTATGGATGGTAGTGATGATGGGTATGCTGTATCTAGGTTGATAGGGCCTCTATATAGCTATATAGAGAGCCCCAGGGGTGAAGTGGGATAGATGGAGATAGAGTGAGTGCAAACAAGTGTTTTAGGCCTACCTTGGGTCCAATGCAAGTTTGTGGAAGCCTCGCTCCCTTGATCCAAATGAGCTTCCTTGAGGTAAGTCTGCAAACACAAACAAGCAAAAAATAAAATAGCACCTGAAAAGCCAATATCATAAAGCATATTCATCATAATGATCAAGAAGATTATGAAACAAACCACATAAGACATTTTGTCAAGAAAAATGAATCTGATTGTATTAATTCAAATCAAAGAATAACTTTAGAACCTGTGCCTTGATGCTGTACAAGCTCCTCCCAGGGTCCGACAAGAAGTCTCCTCTACTTTGACAAGTTTCACTCACTTCCAAAATGGAACCAAAAGGTATGTAATATCTCCTCTCAAGTTTAAATAGGAAGTCCCAATTCCATCAGCATTTACCCTAAAACATGCTCAGCTTCTAACCTCCCCAGCAACTGACCCAGTGCCTTAATTTATAGTGCAATGGAGGGAAGTTACTAGGTCCTCCTTCAAAGGGATAAAGCCCTCCTTCAAAAGGATAGCTCCTCCTATCAAGGAATTAGCTCCCTCTCTTTTGGGATGCATGAACCACCTTGGAGCAAACAATGCATGCCAAAATTCCTTCTAGAATCATCTAGAATTAACCCAAAGTGAGTTTTTTAGAATAAACTTGCGCATTTTTTACTTTTACAGGGGTACACACCCAACCCTTTACAGACAGAGCGTGCAGATACGCAGGTAATATGAACAAAGGGTGCAGGCCCACAGGCAAAAGTGAGAGAAAGTGAGGAACCAGAGCTTTATTGATTTTTAATGTCTTTCTCTCATTTGCAAAGCTTGACATGAAGAGCTGAGGTCTGAGACTTGCTTAGGAGGATAGTATAAGGGATGATAGACCCATACTAACTGCAAATAGTCATGGTGACGATATTTTTGTGTAACAGATTGCCCCCTAAAGTGCAAAGTCTATAGTAGATGAGGATTTCATTTATCATTTAGGAAGAGTGAAGTACTTTATCATTTCGAGGATCATCTTGCGGAGAGCCCGGTTGGAACCTGTAAAACATTCAATGCAAAATATATATATGAGATCATATCATCGCTGAGGTAGGCATTCCCATACTCAGATAAAAACTGACTAAGAGAATGAAAACTGACTAGAAGACTAACTACTGCTCTGATATAGGAATGATCTCGTAACACATCATAAGTACAGACACATGTGGACACAGTATGGACACAACCATCTATTTATGAATAGTCCATAATATAATGAATACAAAATTCCTCGCAACCTGGATGGTGGAAACTAGATCCACGGTCTTCATTTCTACTTCCCGAAATAGTACGATTCTATCCATGCAAATGAATGTGTCGAATTCGAACATGGTAGAAACCACTTGATTACCAGTCAATGATGTAAACTATTAACAAGTGTGAGAGAAACCACCAATAATGACAATGGCTCTCAAAGTACTCAGTACAATCCATGAGACGTGATTAGATGTGTCGATGTCGAACATGTCACGGAATCCTTCGATCAAAGGTCAATGATGCAACCTATCGTCGAAGACGAGAAACCTGCCATTGAGGCATGCAGATCCCAAGGTACTGGCGATTTCTAGATCATCTTTCTAGATAAAGAGCTGAAGTCAATAGAAAGAGATCCGTCATAGGCAAGCCCACAACACGAAATCATAGATCAAGTTCGAAGAAATTTAGCTGTAAGGAATGACTTAGGGATGGTCAAGATGGATGATAGATATTTTTGCAGATGAATGGCTTACTCGCACTGACCTCTTGAACACATAACGACACAGCAAATGGTTTGGTGATGATCGACCCAAAGTTAATACCCAGAAACCGGCTGAAGACTTTCAATGTGGTTTGATCAACTATTGGGCAAAGGATTTCCCAACCCAGGTGAATGAAAGTGTCGTGTTCAAGAGTGGTTACAAAGTATGACAAACAGGCTCATTTTTCTCTCTTTTCCCTCACCATTTCTGGCAAGTACCTCTTTATTTTTTACAAGCTTGAGGAGGATAACGTATGCTTGATTATAAGCTCATCCTTCGGATGAGTCCAACTTAGTTTAAATTCGAACCCTAAGAAGGAGTGGTCCGTTCCTGTTTGTAATTGAATAGGTCCTTTACTGTTGAAATTTAATGATTCCTGTATAGGAGAAACTCGGCATTTTTCATTTTTAGAGAGTTTGAAAAAACTTAAGAAGACTCCAGGGTTGACCTTTTTCGTAAATTTGTGTCCCTCAAGCCCGAAAAAGTATAAAATAATACTTGAGAGAACCACTTAATCTTTTACGACCAAGGAGTACTTTTCGTAATTAGTGCCTCTGATCCGAAAAAGTAAAAAAGCGATCAACGACACGTCATTTTATGACCAATATCGAATTTGAAACGACAAAAACCCGGTAATATTTTCGTGTTTTTACGATCATAAAAGGGCTGTAAGAGGACCATCTTTTTAATTCTGTTTTAACGAGCTTAAAAAGAAAAACTCGGCAATCTTTTCATGTTTTAGGAGTCAGAAAAGAACTTAAAGGTGGCTCTAATGTTTTTTTGTTGAAAATGATCGATTTCGCCTGAAAAATCCGTTATCCTGAACAAAAACTCAAACATTACTCATACTTGTTTAAAAATGCGTAAAAATGTCGCAAAAAACACCTTTTTAAAGTGAAACATAAACAAATTTAGAATTTATTTACCCAAAAAACTTATAAAAAGGACTTTTTACCATTCATTTTTATCATTTGAGATTTGGGTGAGAAAAAAGGGCTTTTGACCAGAAACTTCCCGTGAAGATTGCGGAAAATCGGTCCGTCGGAATCGAACGCCGTCTCCTCCAGGTAATCCACATCATCCTACTCTTCATTTTTGTCCGTTTAAAATTGTTTTTTAGGGTTTAATTTTTATTTTTAGGAGGTTTTTAGGTTTGAAAACCTGCGTGCGGGGACCCGCAGGTTTACCATAGGGGACCCGCGTACCCCGACTTTTTTGCAATGGGCAAAAATTCGGGGGTACGCACCTGCCGTGAAGGCAAGGTGCGAACCCACGCATTATCCCTAACAAGGGGGTGGTACCCCATGCATAGGTTTATAAAAACCTAACTAACTCAAAAAATACTCAATGAAATCAATTTTTCGTATTCTAATTTGCCTTTTTTACTTGATTGTAGGATAAACATCATGCTTGATTGGTGAGAACGGGAGCACGAGGATGTGGACCTCGCCTCGTTGAATCATCAACCTTCGATCGATGCATTGAAGGCATGTAGCTTGTACAAGTTCTGGGCCATACCTGGCATGAGGGCCCAGGTGGAATTTTTGCAGTGGTTGGTTGATAGATTGAGTATACAGGACAAGTGCTTCTTTATTGGTGGACACCAGCTCGAAATCAAGCCAGCTGATATATACTTCTTGACTGGTTTGCCCAGGAGGGGTGAACACTTAACTCTATTTGGGCCCAAGGCAGGTGGCCAGTCTTTCGAGAGCCTCTGCCTAGAGTTCTACAATGTCCAGAACTGGGACAAAGGGATATATATCAAAACCATATCCCTTCCTGAACTCATGGTTATTGCATTCACAGTTACCAGACTCTGTGGTAGTGCAGCGCTACACATTGCCACCGGATCCCAGATGTGGATGGCAGTTGATTTCTTTCGAGGCACCATTTTCAACTGGTGCGATGTTGTGTTGGCCAATGCGAAGGGCCAACTGACCAGGGTCAAAAACGGACAGCTAAAGGCCTTTGTTTATGGTGCTATAGTTGTGAGTTTTGGTCTGGAGAGGGTTCTGATGCTGATCCCATAGTACCTTACTGTTGGAGTTGGGCTTCCTCGAGAGCCAAAACTGATGCGATGGGTTGCAGTTATGGCTCGTCATCCTGATGAGGGGACCGAGGTCGTTTGGTTCAAACCTGAGTATTTCCAATGGTTGGAAAACTAGGTTTTTGCTATCCAGGACTTTCCTTATGCTGGGGTTGATTTTCGTGGAGACCCAGACATGGCCCTTCCACCAGGAGAGCAATGGGATGATGCAGGTAAAATCATTTTCAACATTTTCCTAATTTAATTTTTTGTTGTTTTTATATCGTCCCAAAACTGATAGTAAAAGTTTCAAATGCATATGTGAGCCCACGGTGACCAACCGCTCTCCGGCCTTACAAGAGGAAACAACCAGTTGCACCGGCTCCAGCCCCACAGGACGAATCAGCAAAGACTTTGGCCGAGTTGGAGAGCCATCTAGAGCACCTGACAGGGGACATGCCCGAGACTAGCATAAATGACATCCCTCGTCGACTTTAGTGCTATGTGATTGGGGTCCCAGGACCTTTTAGGAGGTTCCTTTGTAAGGTGGCCCGTGCAGTGTTTTCATATCGAGATCATCACCAGTGATGGGATGATCGCCTATTGTAGTCACATATGACATTTTTGCTTTTTGTACTTATCATTTTTGCCGATCATAAGGTGTTTTTCAACCTATGATCGAGGACGATGTATTATTTTGACACACTCCTATATGTATCATATCATTTATTACTAGCTTATCTTGTTAAACATGTTATGGAATGTTTTTAAATTTACTTGTATGATTATTGCACATGTCTACTTAACATTTGAGAAGCAATTGCATCTGCTAATGTATTTAAATATCTTGGAATATGCTGATATTCAATATAGTGAAATTCACGTTCCAAGATATGCACTCTCAAAAATAATCTTAATAAAACTGGATTTCTAATGGCGTATACTCTATTAAGCTATAATACAACAAGTTCAGAATCTAACCTCACTATCAAACTCCGAATCCCAAATGAAATAGATTCAGATAATAACTCAATCACAGCACTATACTCCACAATGTTGTTTGTTGTTTGACCGAGGCTTACCCCATGCATAGATACCAACTCGTCAGAGGGCAAATAAATAACCCAAGCTGCAGAAGAAATATTCCGTGTACTACGACAAGCACCATCAGTGAAACCAATGTATGTTTGGAGAGGCGTCAACATCTGCGACATCAAGAGTAAAACCAAGATAAGTGGGAATAATGACGAAAAACACTCTCTAAGCTAAGCACACTTTCTAATCTAAAACACACTAGCTAGAAGGAAAACTAACCTAACTAAAAAATCTCCACACTCGTTTTAAGCATAATACCTCTTCAGGTAAAGACCATTTCTGGGTTTACCTAAAGAGACCCCGTCAAATTCTACCAATTCATAGGCCCCTTTCACTAGCTTTCGCTTGACAACATAGGGACCATGCCACATAGGCACGAATTTTCCAGCGCCTAATTTATCATTTGATTGATCGTACAATAAGACTAGATCTCCTTTCGAAAAATTTCGAGGGGTCACATTTCGATCATACTGAGCTTTAATACGTTTTGCATGAGATTCGATCGCTAATGCAGCATCGTGTCGATTCTCATCTAGTTGAGCCAAGTATAACAAACGTCTTTCCTCTTCAGAATGGGCTGGAAGTAATTCGATGGCCATTCGCAATGACGGGATTTCACACTCAATAGGTAACACAGCTTCCAAACCATAAACTAGTTGGAAAGGAGTGAACCCTGTTGATATTTTAACTAAGGTTCGATACGCCCACAGCGCTGAAAATAGCATGTCGTGCCAATTCAACCGATGAATCCGAATGATTCGTCAGATCATGATGACTAGAACTTTGTTGATGGCTTCAACCAGGCCATTAGCTTGTGGATAATAAGGAGTTGAACTATCATGATGCAAGCCAGGCTGGCCTGTAAGTTCAGTCATCATAACATTTCGAAAATGATGCTCATGATCAGTGATAATCACTTTTGGAACACCAAACCTAGCAATTATATGATTGAATACAAAAATCACAGCTGTTTTTCCGTCTGCCTCAAATGTAGGCATTGCCTCGGCCCACTTGGTAAAATAATCTACCGCAAGGATAATATATGCATGCCCCCCGGCTGAGTGAGGGTTACATGTAATAAAATCGATACCCCATTTGGAAAAAGGACCAACGACAATTATAGGGTGAAGAGGAGCAGGTGGAGTGTGCATCTTTCGATAAAAAATTTGGCAGTTGTGGCATTTTCAGACCGCAATAATACAATCTTTAAACATAGATGGCCAGAAATTTCCAACGCGCAATATCTTTTGGGATGTGGCATACCCGGACATATGACCGCCACACGCTCTAGAGTGACAGTCATTTAGGACCCTTTCAGCTTCCTCATGAGTCAAACAACGTCGAAAAATAGAATCTGCCCCACGACGATAAAGAGTATCTCCAATAATTTTGAATTGTTGCGATTGGAATTGTATTTTTCGACGCTCCGATCGTGAAATATTCAGCCGAAAGGATTGGGTTTGGAGATAAACGATGATATCCCCGTACCATGGATCTAAAGTTCTGATTAGAAACAAGGATTCGTCCGCAATGGGCTCCTCCACCACAGTTTCTGTGTCAACACGCAGGAAGTCACACATTAATTCAACAAATACTAAAGATTTCTTTGACTTAGACTTTTCAAACTCTAAGGCGAACTCCTGCAGGATGACAATCCATTTGGAGTACTTGCCCCCGAGCAATTGCTTGGTCAAAATATAGATCATAGGGTTGCAATCAGAAATAACTATAGTCTTACGTAGTAAAATGTAATGACAAAAACGTTGGATAGCTTGAACAGCTACCAATGCCAATTTCTCCACATGTGAGTATTTTAGCTCAGTTGGATTTAATGTTCGACTAAGGTAATATATCACATGTTCAGTACCGAATTCATCTTCCTGACCTAACACCATTCCGATGGTGGAATAGGAAGCGACCAGATACAAGAAGCAATCCTTGTTGTAGTTGGGAGGATGCAACAACGGTGCATGGGTCAACGCGTGTTTTAGCGCATCAAAAGATTTCTCAGCTATCTCGTCCCAAAAGAATGAAGTATTCTGCTTCAACAACCAAGTAAAACCCTTTGTGATATCGGCATAGTTAGGGATGAATCGACGTAAAAAGTTTGCTTTCCCTTGCAAACTTTGGAGTTGGCGAATACTCGAAGGAGGAGGCAATTTGATAATGGATTCAACCTTCGAGGGATCGACATGAAAGCCGGCTTTCGAAACAACAAACCCCAGTAACTGAACCGTTTTAATACAGAAAACACACTTCTGGGGGTTCAACCTAATCCGATAATGCCTACAACTCATAAAAATTTCTCTTAAATGGACGAGATGATCAGCTCGATGTAATGAATGAGCAGGCAAGTCATCGAGATAGGGTTGCACAATGTTCTTAATATAATGAAAAGCATAAGACATGGCCCGTTGAAAAGTTGCCCCGATGTTCTTGAGTCCATAAGGTAATTTGCAATAAGAAAATGTCCCCCATGGACAAATGAATGTCGTTTTTGGTTGATCAACAGGTAGAATATTGATTTGATTGTATCCGGAAAAACCATCCATGAAGGAGAAAATTTTGCTGCCGGCACAATCGTCAATGATTTGATCGATATAGGGAGTAGGGTAATTGTCCTTTGGACATGCTCGATTAATGTCCATATAGTTGATACATATTCTTATTGTCCCTTGCTTTTTGTTAACAGGAAC
This sequence comes from Pinus taeda, assembly GCA_000404065.3. Lineage (NCBI taxonomy): Eukaryota > Viridiplantae > Streptophyta > Pinopsida > Pinales > Pinaceae > Pinus > Pinus taeda. The sequence continues at coordinate 14,091 of APFE030724787.1, forward strand.
AATATTCGATACCCAATCCGTTAAAGGGATCAGATAAACGAAACATGCTTTGAGTAATTTTTCAACTTCTGCTTTAATCGCAACAGCTTTTCTTGGGTGAATCTGACGCAAGCGTTGTCGTACGGGTTTAGCGTTCGGGTAAGTTTTGATTTCATGAATTACAATTGTTGGGTCAATTCCTGGCATTTCCTCATATGACCAGGCAAACACATCGCGGAATTCTTGAAATAGGGCCTTATATGTTTGAATTTCATCTTCTGTACAAGAGGCACCTATATGAACGTTTTCAACAATTCTAGGCTTAACTAAAATGTCAAGGGGAATAGTTCGAGAAACATTTCCCAAGTTTAACTCGGAATCGGGATGTTTCATTGGATTCTGAGCGTCCATGACATATTCAGTTGTAAAAATTGATGAAAAATCATTTTCAAAACGATCGCTCTCAGGTAAAAACAAAGATCTATGATGAAGATCTTCCCATGGTAACTCATCGACGCATAGGATTTCACGAATTTTCTCATCGGTTTGAACAAGTTCAGAAAACGTTATTAAATTTGAGTTTGATGTCGAAAGTGATTCCTCATGGACCACATTCATTAAGTCGATTTGGGTTGATGTTGTGTCGGAAAACGACTGCACGGCCTGATATGCAAGTTCATACGGACTCAAAGGAATAAGAGTACCAAATTAGTCTATCTCAGATTCAGAAGGCATGATCCAAGGATCATCACTAACAATGGTTTCTGATGAAATCATATGAATGGTTGCAGTAGAAGACGATGCCTTGATAGGAGGAAAAGGGAAAGTGCCTGTTTTAACTAGTCCTACTCCAACATCCTTATATGGGATCGTCGCTTTACCAACATGCTGAATGCTCTCAGCAGAGGCTGGGTCGGATGAAAAGTATGACAATTGGTCTAAGGTTACGATATTTTATTATGAGGGAACTTTATAAGCCGAAAGACTGATGAAACAACAGTTGTCATAGCGTAAGACCAACTACGACCCAAGAGAAGGTTGTAATCTAGAGGGGCATCAACCACCTCCACGTCTAGATTAACGGTTTTACCTTCAACCCCTATAGGTAGATCCTGTAGAATGCTGAAAGGATGAAACCCACGGCCATCAAATGCCTTTAGAATCATTAGGGATTGATTTAGTGAAGGATAACCAAGCGATCTCCAACACTGTATCAAAATAATACACGTGGAAGCTCCCTCATCAATCACAGTCCTATGAACAGGTCTGTTTTTGACTATCACTGGAATTTGGACAGCCATCTGATCAGGTAAGCATGATGCACTATTTTCTAGATTGAAGATTATAAGGTTCGGGTCCTGAACGTCAACAACTCCTATAGCCGACAAAAGTAACTTGCATTGTGCTGGACAGGATTGCAGCACTTCCAAAACTGACATTGCTGAGGGTGAAACAGCTAAATCCTCAACAATGTTATAGTTCTAAGCTGCTCTCGCATGTGAATTGAAAGCAGACTTTTGAAGTATACCCTCGGCGGGCGGTTTGATTACTAAGTCTGGATTAGGTTTCTCAATCTGTAGTGGATCAGAACCGGGAGCTGAGGTTGATGGGTTTGAGTGGGAATATTCTGCTTCTTTACCATCAACAAAACTTTTACTACCATAATCTTGTGATCGAGTCGTAATCCTAACATGGGACATCATCAATATGGGTTCTTCATTGGCACTGGAGGACGAACCTATCATCTTACTGTCTTGAGTTGGAAAAGGATCCTTCAAGACAGCAGGAGTTTGGGAACCTTCAACAATTTTCGCAACCTCTGCACGATGAGGGAAGTCTCTCATAAAATGTTCTTCATCACAGATGAGACACGGATAACGAATTTTGCGTTTTTCATCAGTTGATTTCGCTTTTTCAGGTTTCTCTTTCGAATTCTTATCTGTTTTATTCTTCTTCTTCCCTTTCTTCATACCACCGGTTTTTGATTTAGCTGTAGATGACTCTTCAACGTGAATACCAGTGGAAAGTTCCACGGAAGAATCTCCTGTCGGGGAATCTGGTAAGGTTATGATAGGAGAAGAATTCTTGGAAGACTTCTTCTTACTTTTGGTATTAACCGTACCAATCATACCATCAGCGGCATGAGACCCTGAAGGAGCAGCAACGATTTGATTTTGTTTGGGTAGATCAGGGATTTTCTCGTGTAATGTACCCGACTGAGTATAAACTAAGTCGTGGTACTGTGCTTGAGCAATTACTTTCTCCTTAATAACGACTCCGGCCTTATCTACATCCTCAGTGATCTTGGGCAGTAAATATTTTACAAACCATTCAGCTCAGATCTGATCCGGGATAAAAACTTTTACTAAACGTCGTCAACGTCTCCATTCATGGATATGATCTGAAATGTAAGTGGACATTGACTGCTTTAACGAAGTTAATAATTCCGTGCCATTGCCATATCTGACTGGCAACTGAAAATGAGTTAAAAACAAGGTAGCTAACTGACTAAAGTTATAAAAGGTGGCTCGCGGTAACTCAATGTACCACTTGGCCACAAGACCAATTAGAGTGCGTTGGAAAAGTCGTAAACGAATTGAATCATTTGAAATGGAATTAGACGCACACTAGAGGTGATAAGTCATCACATGATTCGACGGGTCCTCTCCTGGCTTACCTTCGAACTTAGGAATATCACTGGGCAACTTATGCGGAATTAGCGGCCAATACTGAAGATAGTTAATTAGATCGTTCATAAGGCGCGTCAAGTCAGGCAAGTCCAAAGTTGCGATAAACAGTAACTGACGATTAGGGTCCCTAAAACTCTGGGTCTGCAGACCAGCCCCAGGAGGAGGATATCCAGGATAACTAGGAATTGGAATCGAATTTGGGATATTTTGTCCTCCTGGAAAACCAGGATTAATTGGACCATATTGGGGTTGCTGAGGTTGTTGATATGTATACCCAAGGTACGGTTGATACTGATAGGTTCGTTGCTGCGTAGCAAGACCGTATTGGTACTGTCCTTGGTACGGTTGTTGATTATACTGAGGTTGAGTGGTGACAACCATACTTCCTACAAGCATCTGAACTGAAGTGTGGACCGTGGGTCTAGACTGAGGTAAAGATGTCTGAGGAGTAGATACAGGGACAATAGAAACCAGAGCTATCGATACTCTAGAAGAAGGTGGGGTAGATGCAGCAGATGTTGCAGTAGTCGCAGCAGACGTTTGAGGCGGAGTACGAGGCGTACTAGGTCCAGACTGAGAAACTACAGAAGGTGCAGAAGTTTGAACAGTAGACTAGACGGGTTGCTGAGATGGACCAGAAACCAAGGGTTGTCCAGGTTGAGATGACGACTGCACATTCGGTTGCAAGACCTGCTGGGATTGAGATGGATCCAACACTAAATTCGTTCCGGGGTATGGACCCATAACAGGTTGAGGATATTGAGGACCATAGCCGGGTTGAGGGTAGGGTTGATAATATGATTGACCAGAAGGCGGTTGGTAACCTTGAGGTGGGTACTAACCTTGGGGTTGATAACCCTGAGGCACGTACTGATACTGGGGTTGACCTTGAGGTAAATATTGATATTGAGGTTGATTTTGAGGTGCATATTGATACTGAGGTTGACCTTGGGGTACATATTGATACCAATGTTGACCTTGGGGTACATATTGAGTCTAGGGTTGACCTTGAGGAACGTACTGTCCCGTAGGTATGTACTGTCCTTGAGGTTCTCCCCCAGGCGCAAACTGAGTACCTTGAGGTTGCCCCCTAGGCATATACTGGGTACCCTGAGGTTGTCCCCCAGGCACATACTGAGTACCTTGAGGTTGCCCCCCATGCGGTAACTGGCCACCTTGAAGTTGAGAACCTGACATCATTAGAATATCTTCTACACTCAATGGTTTAGTACCACTACTTCCAGTTAACAAATTTTGTTCGATAGGTTGAGGAGATGCTCCCGAAAAAGTACCAAAGATGGAATGATACCCAGTGGGAACAGAAGGACCTCCGTACAAATAGGCTTTCGGAGATTGAGAAACCATGGATGACGGAATAGACATATTCAATGCAGGATAGTGATCTCTAGGTGTTGGGTGATAAAAAATACGAGGTGGTGAAAAACTTAGTCTCGGATTTTCCAAAAGATTAGTCAGTGAATGGTACCAAGCACTGCCCCTAGGTGGACTGTAAAAGATCGATTCACGCTCCCTAAGGTCTAAGATAGGTCGATCTTCTGGAAAAGGAATGCTTTCTTCGATGTCCGAAATAGCAAGCTCTTCAATAACTATGAGTCCAGAAGAAAGATCTTGGGTAATTACAGTTTATACCCTAGGAGAACTAGAACCACTAGGAGTTGGAGAAACAAACTCTGATACGGGAGTAGCAGCAACTTCAGATTCGAGTTCAGATACTTCAGGTTCTTCACCTATATCACTAGTAGATGCAATACTACCAGTAACTTCTGAAATTACTA
>APFE030724787.1:22065-38123 GCA_000404065.3 Pinus taeda
TTTCCAAAGCTTGTTTTGAAGAGCTGAGGTCTAAGACTTGCTTAGGAGGCTGGTATAGGTGGTGATAGACCCATACTGTCTGCAAATAATCAAGGTGATGATATTTTTGTGTAACAGGGGAAAATTGCGTAATTCTTGCTAGGAGTGTTGACTGACAAAATTTCGCAATTCTGGAACCCAACGGGCTGCCAGATAGAATTGCACAATTTTTGGAGGGAAGGGTCATTGCCCTCCAAAAATGCACAATTTGCTTGGGGAAGCTGCTCATCCTGCAGCTGGACCAAGTTCGGGTCGACAACCATTGACGAGAATGCATCAAGTTGTGCCTGAGAGGCTGCCTTTGTGCATGAAAAACACTCAAGCTTGTGTAGTTGAAGAAACAAGACAAGGTGTTGTGAAAGGGTGGTAGGGGGGCTCTAAAATGGGCTAAGGAAAAATATTTGAGGGTGGTTGTAGTTGCTACAATACTTGGGGACACACTGGTAGAACTCCTTCTCTCTAAATGGACCTTGTTCATGAAAATCAAGTCTAACACCTTTGGAAGTAATGTTCAGCTCTTAGCTTGTCTTGGTTTCACACTAGCTTCATTGTAAGATGTACCATCTCCCAAGCTCTTTGTCGATTGACACACATTCTAAGCTAAGGCAACACAGTTGTTTCAATCAGGGTTGAGGGGTATATAGGCGCACAAGCAATATGGTCATCAGAGTCTTAGTTTCATCTCTAGTGTTTCTCCACTGCCATCAGCCCTGGAAAGTATCCCGGTGGAGTCACATCGGAACACAAGTATGGCTCTGCTTCCAGTGAGCCTGGTCAGTACCCTGGGAGAGTTACTTGCATCACCTCCTTGCACATGAAACCTTTCTCTTATTTCGCCTTGTTCATTTTTCATTTGAATTTTCATTTTTTCATTTTTTTCATCTTTCACTGTGCATAACACTTGTTCATTTCAGAGGCGGAAGAGGGATCCTGACCTTTTGAGAGCAGAAGAGGTTGTTCCAGTAGAGAAGTAGTTTATTTTATCTTTGACGTGCCTGTTAATGTTTTACCTCTCACCTTGCCCTACTTGACTGAGCTGACAAGGGTTAACAAAAAAACAACCAACTAGAGAAGGTGACACTAATTAGCCTGCAAGCGTTTCGTTTTCACCAAGGTTCACTTTGAATAGTACATATTTTCCTTCAACGTATCATGGACTAAAAGTAACAATCTCTTCATATAGAGGAAAGATAGTAGTTAACCAAGTAGCGATAGTTTTACAAGCCCTCTTGTACTTGACCCAACTCATTTCAAGAGTCATACATGGTTTCATGCAAAACTAACCTACGAACGAAACAAATGAATTATACAAAAAAAGGGAACTAACAAACTAAAAATCAAGAAAGAGTAGAAGAAAAATTTAAAGCAAAGAAAGTAAGCAAACAAGCAAGTAGACAAACAAGAAAACAAAGTGAATAAAAAAACAAGTGTGCAAGCAAACTAACTGAAAGAAAACACTACTCCTACTCCTACACTAATGGCGCATGGGCCTAATCATGTGCAGTGAAATTTCCAATGTAGCCACCAACTGATTGGTTGACCCATGTTGGTGAAGGCTTGGTCTACGAGCAACCCAGTTGTGTGAACTAGCAAGCAAGAAAGATACAACAATGAAGACAACCAGACTTCGTGTTTCAAAGTGCCCACAGGACATAAGTGAGTACCAGTGCAAGACGAGCAATCTGTGGACTTATCATAGGTTTGTGGGTCACTGCATGCAACTTTGAACGATAAGAACACTCTTGAAAATGACATGCAAGCAAATGAAAGAAACAAAGATCACTTTTGTCACAAACGAGAGCTTGCAATGTAAGATTACCCGAATGAATGAGAAAAGGGATTGTGCAATTCGAGTGGAGGAAGTGTGATCTATGTGTGAGATAGATCTTCAATGTATACAAATGAGTGATGAGGAGCCTAGGGTGATTGAATAGTTTCATGATCTGAAGTGAGACTAACCCCAAGAGGGCAAGGACCTGACATAACCATGAGCTTGGGATGAAATGCCTCAATAGTCTTGGGTGTTTCAACTTCATCATTGGGTAGATCATCATAAACCAGTGCCTTTGAAAGATCAACTGTGACAGAATCATGATCGTGATCAAATATAGAAACAAATGGATCACGACCGCCAGGATCAAAAAAATTAATGGTTTCATCATCATCCTCATGATCAGATGAGTCAAACAGATGGGTACATGGAAAGGGAACAAACTCATCCTTCATGTTTTTGGAAAATACAGATGAAATATCAAGTGGATTTTCAATGAATATCTTATCGTCTCCATTGTCGAATGACTGACCAACATTTGCTGAGTCCTACGAGTGATCAACAATGGGTGCATCTTTGGATGAAGACACACATGCAAAATCATGGATGGAAAGTTCACTAAAGAGTTCAAGAAATAACAGAGAGGGTTCGGATGGAAGGGAGTCGTCCTTTGCTGAGTGTTGATGCTCAAGTTCCCACTCATACTCTTCATGAATGACAATGCATGTTGGTTGTGAAACACCAACTCCATCAATGGGTTGTTCCTCATTCGTAACAAGTAAAGATTGTGGAATGGATGAATACAAGACAACATCATCCGAAGGAACACCCGAGTATGAAGACAAAGGTCTAGAAAAAAATTCAGATGAGAAATCGAAGGACTCACAACCAAAGCTACTCAAAAATTGAGTGAATTGATGTTGGGATAATGTCAAAGATGAACAGGTGTGTGAGCATGATCTTCAACATCACTTGGTAGTGGTGGAGCTATTGAATGAGAGGAAAGAGGACAGCTAATCGAGACGCTACCTGCATCCACATGAGATTGCACAGCTCCATCAGTGAAGAATGTTGAGTGAGGCTTGATCTCAAACTTCTTCTTGGGATGGGAAAATTTCTTAAGGCAATACTCGAACTGATCCCAAAGATACGAAAATTTCATCTAGCTCTTCAGAGCTTGAAACTGCAAATCATGGAAGTGCTGCCCAAACTCAATAACCGATTCATGCGGAGCCTTCTAATGCTGTAATAGTTTTTGGTCAAGTTGGTCTGGATAAAACTCATAGAAAGTGTCTTCAATAAGATCACATAAGTGCTCAAGTGAGTGCACATAGTCAGGTAGTAGGCCGAGCAGCCATCTACGCGGAAATTCGTGAAGTGTGTGTACAAGCAAAAAGTTGGCCTGTTCGTTAGAACACCCATCTTCCTCACGAAGCATGGAAAGAAAGACATGTAATTACTTAGGCCAAGCCACTTTGCCTTCACCATCATACATGAAAGTGGACAAGAGATCAAAAAACTCCCCCGTTATGTTGACATCTTCACAATTCCAAAAACATCGTGGGGGGAGAAGAGTGCAAGAATCCATGAAAGGTATGCAAAGGTTCAAAACTAGATGAGAGGACACAGCTTGTCATCTGGCCCTCCTTCTAGTTCCATAAATGTTAACGATGTTGGACCTCCCAACATGTCAAGGGGATCTCCGCGGTAAGAAGTCCCAATTAGACCTCAGACCATTTGGTGTAGGAGTCCCAGTAGTGGGTCGTAAGGTAATGCCTTGACCACGATGTCTCACAGAGGCAAGTAAGATAACTGTGTTAGTAGAAAGGGTGTGACATTGCAGTGAGTCAAGGAAGGTGAATGAGAGATTTTAACACATGGGGGGTGAGATGAGTGCGCCCCTTGGCAACTTGTAGTAGTACTCAACTGAGCAGGGAACACACGAGCAAAGATGCATCACAAGCTGGAAAGTAGATCAGTCAGCAAACAAAAGTGATGGTTAAACCAACAACACATCTACAACAAGTTTCATATAATCGCATACGAAGCAGTTCATACACAACTACGTAACTTAAACAACATACATTACTAAGAAACCGGAACATTCCTACTACAATAACAACATATGCATGAAAATGTTTTTCCTCTGATTATATAAAGAAGTGTAAATCCCAATCATACAGTACATCCATGCAAACCTGCTAGCCCCAACAATGGAACATTACATCCACATCCTCCTACTCCTCCAAAGAGATGAACTAGCTCCGTGCAGTGAAGAAGTCAAGCCGTGTTACAATATTATCCAAGCTTTCTCCAAGACAGTCTTATCAAAAGCTTGGCTAACCAAAAGCCTATACAATTAGTTGTGAGGGACTATTTGTAGAAAAGGGTGGGGTGACCCTTAACATTCCCCTTTGTGACAGTTCATCTACCTTCATGACTCTTCATCTACTCTATGACTGTTACATCCAACTATTAACACTTGAATTACACTTGACATTGTGTTACATTACAATGCACAACTACTCATGTGAGACAACATGGCTTGAGATAGCCATGCAAGACATCACTGACACTTGGTCCATTTTCATGAGACCAACTCTTTGGCATGCTTGTGATGGTGAAGGTGGTGGGTTGATGCTAGGCTTGGTCATCCATGATGATGTGCATGCACCTCATGGTGACATCTTGTTGAAGTGAACTCTTACCTCCATTGCAACTGATGCATTGGTTTGACTCCTTCATCTAACTCATTTATTAACATGCACATGGTCTTCTTCGGTGTGGCTAAACTGGCAACACACTCATGCATAGTGTCAATGCTGATCTTCAAGTGTGTACTAGTTGTCATGCACATCAACCTGCCAAAGTACATGTTCAACTCCAGTTGGATTTGATTCTTGTCTTTGCCTTGGTGAGTGTGCTAAATGGGTTGTATTTCATAAGTGTGCACAATGACATGCATGTTATTGAATCTCTTTCATGCAATCAACAAAACTACTCACCATGTCTGCTCCATGTGAGCTACTGGGATGGATCTTTAACTTGTACGGGCGCAGTTTCATCTATGAGTGCATTACATCCACTGTTGTTCCTATTCTTGCTGCAACTGATTTTTCTATCTGTGCAGCTTCATGTTCTTCCTAAGTTGATGCTTCAGCACATGCAACTCCTTCTTTGCTCAATTCTCTGTCTTCGCACAATCTTCATGTCGCACCGTCACCTCATAGCCTAAGTCTCCAAATTTTCTTTCATTATCAGTGGATTTGCTTGATTTTGCAACTTTGTTCCACTTTTGTGTTGTCAACAACCTTCCTCTTGCATTCATTGCATTCATTGTGTTCGTTGCATTCGCTACATTCTTTGTATTCGCTGCATTCGTTGCATTCACTGCGTTCATTGCATTCATCGTGTTTGCTGCATTCGCTGTGTTTTCTGCATTCATTGCATTTTGTATGCTACCTTCAACTATTGTTCATGATGTTGCTAGCTATGGTATATTGATTTTCTTGTCACGAACAACTTGATATCTTCGTGAGTAGGCAAGCTCATAGACATTTGATCGACAACATCTCCAGGTGTGCTCTGGACGGTGTCTTCGACTCTACCCTCTTGGAAACCATTGTACCTGAACTGCTGAGAGGTAGTTAAACACCTACAATAGTTGGAGACATGGCAACGCTCATGGAAAGAAATTTGTCACTCAAAAACCAAAATGAACTTGAGAACTGACTTTCAACATACCTGTGTGACTGATCATGAAGGTTGTGCAATTTCGATGGGGAGGTCGGGAGGCTGACTACCAAGACTGCAAAAGGCACAGTCTGGGCTGCTAGAAGACTAGCTGACTACTGGAACTGCGCAATGTATAGTCTAGTCTGGCTACTGACTGCTAGAATTGTGCAATTTGTAATCTCAACTGGTAATGGCTACAGGCTCAATGACTGCATTGTGCAATTTTATGGGCCAACAGTAACTATTCCTTAGAAATGCATAAAACAATCCTGCAGGATAATGTCTGGGCAGAAATGTGTGTTTCTGGAGAGTAAGATACAACCTTCCTTCCCCAGATTGCTCAATGTTTTCTCAGTCAAGGCAGACTCTGGGCCAAGGTTGGTCCAACTCGCCAATGGGCAAGTGAAAGAAAATATGATAGTGGATGCATGAAAACACTTAGTGAAAGTAGAAGTGATTGAAAATTCATGCAAACATGAATGAAAGAATCAATAAACATATCAACATGCATGTGGGTGAAGCGAGTCATCGAATCAGTGATCATTCATGAAAAACAGTTTCATGCATGCGACAGCAGTGAGATGTTGACAAAAACTGAAACGGTGCTAGGACAAGCTATACATGTAAATGATAGCAAGAGTTCAAAGAAATTAGGCAAATAGTACCCATACAAGTGAAAACACAAAAAGTGACAAAAATGCAACACAAGGCATGGGAGGCTTACCCCAAAGCAGTTGAGTTGAATCTACCGACTGCTCCTAGATGTGATGTGGAATGTCAGAGCTGCAAGGTTGATGTGAGAAATGAGCTTTGCAACATCTAGTTGATGAGTTTCAATAACATCGAGGTTGTGACATACATGCCACAAATCTAGGGAAAGCAACACTTAGTGGGAGGTTTTTGAAATGATCCTTGCATCTAACCTCCACTTGCTAAACATAGATCCTTGAAACAAGGGATTCCTTTGCATGCTTCCTTGGGAGAAGCAACCCATGCATGCAAGTTTTTTTTGCTCGGTCCCAGAGGGAATGGGACAACTCAGCTGCACATGTAAGAGGTTGTTTCACTGCTTGAAGGAAATGCACATTTCTAGCTGGGAGTTGGGCTGAATGCCTAGGAGATTTGTGCAATTTCTTGGAAGAACAACTGACTGCTACCCAAATTTTCACAAATTATGGGTTGAGTAGCCCTGCTAGGGAAAATTGCCCGATTCCTACTGGGAGCGTTGACTAGCAGTATTGCACAATTCTGGAGCCCAACAGGTTGCCAAACAAAATTGCACAATTTCAGGAGGGAAGGTTAGTTTCCCTCCAGAAATGCACAATTTTCTTGGGGAAGCTACTCAACCTGTAGCTGGTTCAAGTCCGGGTGGACAACCATTGATGGGAATGCATCAAGCTGTGCTCGACAAGCTGCCTTTGTGCATGAAAAACATTGAAGCTTGTGTACCTTACGAAGAAAGACAAGGTGCTATGAAAGGTTTGTAGGGAGGCTCCAAAACGGTCTAAGGAAAAATTTTGGAGGGTGGTTGTAGCTACTACAACACTTGGCGACACACTGGTAGAACTCTAGCTCTCTAAATGGACCTTGTTCATGAAAAGAAAGTCTAACACCTCTGGAAGCATTGTTTAGTTCTCTACTCGTCTTGGTTTCACACTAACTTCATTGTAAGATGTAGCATCTTCTAATCTCTTGGTTTATTGACACACATTCCAAGCAAAGGAAACACAGTTGTTTCAATTGGGGTTGAGGGGTATATAGGTGCACAAATAGTATGGTCGTCAGAGTCTTAGTTTCATCTCTAGTGTTGCTCCACTACCACTAGGCCTCGACATTATCCCATTGGAGTCATATAGGAACAAAAGAATGGCTCCGCTGCCAGCGAGCCTGGTCAGTACCCTAATGGAGTTTCTTGCATTACCTCCCTATGCATGAAGCCTTTCTCTTATTTTGCCTTATTCGTTTTTCATTTTTTCATCTTTCACTGTGCATAGCACTTGTTCATTTTAGAGGCGGAAGAGAGATCCTGACTTATTGAGAGCAGAAGAGGTTGTTCTAGCAAAGAAGTAGCTTATTGTATCTTTGATGGGCCAATTAAGGTTTTCCCCCTCACCTTGCTCTACTTGACTAAGCTGACAAGGGTTAACGCAAAAGAAACCAACTAGAGAAGGTGACACTAATTAGCATGGAAGAGTTGTGTTTTTAGCAAGGTTCACTTCAAACAGTATGTATTATCATTTGACATATCATGGACTAAAAGTAAAAAGCTCTTCATACAGAGGCAAGATAACAGATAGCCAAGTAGCAATAGTTGTACAAGACCTCTTGTACTTCACCCAGCTCGTTTCGAGAGTCATACATGGTTTCATGCAAAACCAACCTACGCATGAAAGAAACAAACTATATGAAACAAGCGAACTAAGAAACTACAAATCAAAGCAAGAGTAGAAGAAAAATTTGAAGAAAAGCAAGTAAGCAGACAAAGCAAGTAGACTAACAAGCAAACAAAGAGAATAAGCAAATAAGCATGCAAGCAAACTACCTGAAAGAAAATACTGAAACTACTCTTACACTAACGATGCATGTGCCCTATCACATGAAGTGATATTTCCAATGCAGCCACTGGCGTACTGGTTGACCGATGTTGGTGAAGGCCTGGTCCGTGAGCAACCCAGTTGTGTGAACTAGCAAGAAAGAAAGATATAACAATGAAGAAAACCACACTTCATGTTTCAAGGTGCCCACGGGACATAAGTGAGTATCAGTTCATGAAGACCAATCCGTGGACTTATCATAGTGTTGTGGGTCACTACATGGAACTTTGAAGCATAAGAACACTCTTGAATATGACATGCAAGAAAACAAAAGAAACAAAGAAAACTTGCATCGCGAACAAGTGCTTGCAATGTAGGATTCCTCCAATGAATGAGTGATGGGATCATACATTTCGAGTGCAAGAAGTGTGATCTTTGTGTGAGATGGATCTTCAATGCATACAAATGAGTGATGAGGAGCCTTGGGTGATTGAATAGTTTCATGATCGGAAGTGAGACTAACCCCAAGAGAGTGAGGACCTGACATAACCATGAGCTTGGGTTGAAGTACCTCGACAATCTTGGGCGTTTCAACTTCATCATCAGGTAGATCATCATAAACTGGTGGCTTCAAAAGATCAACTATGATATAGTCATGATCGTGATTAAATACGAAAACAAATGGGTCAAGACCACCACAATCATAAAAATCAATGATTTCATCAGCATCCTCATGATCAGATGAGTCAAACGGAGGGGTAGATGAAAAGTCAACAAACTCATCCTCTATGTTTCTGGAAAAGACAAATTGAAGATCAAGTGGATTTTCAACGAATAGATTATCCTCTCCATTGTCAAATGATATACCAACATCTAGTGAGTCCTGCGAGTAATCAACAATGGGTGCATTCGTGGATGAAGACACACATGTAAAATCATGGATGGCAGGCTCACTAAAGAGGTCAGGAAAGAATAGAGGACACTTGGATCGAAGGGAGTCCTCCTTCGCCAGTTTTGATGCTCAAGCTTCCACTCATACCCTTCATGAATGATAGTGCATGTTGGTTGTGCAACACCAATTCTGTCAATGGGTTGTTCCTCGTTCATAACAAGTGAATATTTTGGAATGGACAAACATAAGACAGCATCATCCAGAGGAACACCCAAGTGTGAAGACTGAGGTCATAGAACATAATGCATATGAGAACTCGAAGGAATCACAACCAAATATACGTGAGAACTGAGTGAAGTGATGTCGGGGGAATGTGAAATATGAACAGGTGTGTGATCATTATCTTCAACATGACTTGGAAATGGTGGAGCTGTTAAATGAGAGGAAAATGGATAGTCAGTCGAGACATTGCCCGCATCCACATGAGATTGGCGCAGCTCCGTTAGTGAAGAATTTTGAGTGAGTCTTGATCTCAAAATTCTTCTTGGGACGGGCATATTTCTTAAGGCAATACTCGAACCATTCCCAAAGATAGGAAAATTTCATCTCGCTCCTCGGAGCTTAAAACTACAAGTCATGGAAGTTCTGCGAAAAATAAATAACCCATTCATGCAGAGCCTTCCATTGCTGTAACAGTTTTTGGTTAAGATGGTCTGGATCAGAATGATAGAAAGTTTCTTTAATAATATCACAAAAGTGCTCAAGTGTGTGCATGCTATAAGCCGGTAGGCTGAGTAGCCATCTACATGGAGATTTGCAAAGTGTGTGTGCAAGCAACAAGTTGTCCTGTTCGTCAGAAGACCCATCTTCCTCATGAAGCATGGAAAGAAAGGCATGTAAGTACTTAGGCCAGGCCACTTCGCCTTCACCATCATATGTGAAAGTGGAAAAGAGATTGAAAACTTCCCCGTGATGGAGACATATTCATGATTCTAAAAATATCTTGGGGGAAGAAGAGTGAAAGAATACATGAAAGGTATGCAAAGGTTCAAAATTGGATGACAGGACACAGCTTGTCATCTAGCCCTCCTTCTAGTTCCAGAAATGTTGACGGTGATGGACCCGCCAACATGTCAAGGGGATCTCCTGGGTAAGAAGTCCCAATTAGAGCTCAAACCGTTTGGTGTAGCAGTCCCAGTAGTGGGTCATAAGGTAATGCCTTAACTGTGATGTTCCACGGAGGCAAGTAAGATAAATTTGTTAGTAGCAAGGTTGTGACAATTGTAGTGAGTCAAGGAAGGTGAATGAGAGGTTCTAACACATGGGGGATGAGATGAATGCACCCCTTGACAACCTGTAGCAGTACTCAGTTGAGAAGGGCACACACGAGTGAAGATGCATCACAAGTTGGAAAGCAGATTAGTCGGAAATCCAAAGTGATGGTTAAACCAACAACACATCTACAACAAGATTCATATAATCACATGCAAAGCAGTTCATACACAACTACGTAAGTTAAACAACATACATTGTTAGGAAACTGGAACTGTCCAACTACAATAACAACATATGCATGAAAATGTGTTGGCTCTTATTATATAAAGAAGTGTAAGTCCTAATCATAGAATACATCCATGTAAACCTGCTAGCCCCCATAATGGAATGTTATAGCGACATTAACCTGATCCTCCAAAGAGATGAGCTAGCTCGATGAAGTGGAGAAGCCAAGGCATGTTACAATATTATCCAAGCTTTCTCCAAGATAATCTTATTAGAAGCTTAGCTGACCAAAAGCCTGTACAATGAGTTATGAGGGACTATTTATAGTAAAGGGTGGGGTGGCCCTTGACATTCCCCTTTGTAACAGTTCATCTGCACTCATGACTCTTCATCTACTCTATGACTATTACATACAACTATTGAAACTTGACATCACGTTACATTACAATTCACATGTACTCATGTGGGACAGCATGGCTTGAGCAAGCCATGCAAGACATCACTGAAACTAGGTCTGTTGTGATGAGACCAACTCTTTGGCATGTGTGTTATGGTGAAGTTGGTGGGATGACGCCAAGCTTGGTCATCCGTGATGGTGTGCATGCACCTCATGGTGACATGTTGTTGAAGAGAACTCTTTCCTCTATTGCAACCGGTGCATTGGTTCAACTCCTTCATCCAACTCATCTACTAACATGTGCATGGTCTTCTTGGCTGTGACTGAACTGGCAACACACTCATGCAAAATGTCTGTGCTAATCTTCAAGTGTCATTTGGTGGTCATGCACATCAACTTATTGAAGTGCATGTTCAGCTCCAGTTGGACTTGCTTCTTATCTTCACCTTGGTGAGTGTGTTGAATGGGTTGGATTGCATGCATGTGCACAATGACATGCATGCTACTGAATCTCATGCATGTGATCAACAACAATGCTCACCATGTCTACTCCATGTTAGCTGTTGGGATGGATCTTTAAATTGTAGATGCACAGTTTGATCCATGAGTGCATTTTTCACACACTTTTGTTCATGTTCCCGTTGCAACTCATTCATTTGTATATGCAGCTTCATGTTCTTCCTGAGTTGCTACTTCAGCACATGAAACTCCTTCCTTGCTCCATTCTCTATCTTCATGCAATCTTCATGTTGCACGTCACCTCATAGCCTGAGTCTCCAAAGTTGCTTTAATTATCATTGGATCTTCTTGATATTGAAACTTTGTTCCACCTTTGTGTCAACAAGCTTCCTCCTGCATTCACTGCATTCACTGCATACACTACATTTTCTACATTCGTTGCGCTTATTGTATTCATTGTTTTCATGACATTCATTGTGTTCACTACATTTGTTGCATTCACTGCATTCATTGCGTTCGATATGTTGTAGAAAATCTGGTGTCGTTTAACCCAATAATGCAATATAAATCAAAAAAGAATACTATAACCTACTTCTACTATCAATTTGTGGAAGCTTAAAGATCGAGCTGAAAAATATAACCAGAAGAAGAAGAATCAATGCACAATACACATGAAAATACTTTGGGGAAAGCCTTAGCTAAAAAACCCCACTCTGTGTATTATCATACAAGGTGGAAATACATAGGAATTATACAAATCCTGAGCTCTCACAGCTAGCCAAACTCTCAATACAATCCTCACAGATGCTCACAGGAAATATTGGCTGCTCTCCAGCCTTCCTCTCTGCCCTCCAAGCTCCTATTTCCTTGCGCTATTCCTCTAGGATGATTCTCCTTCAACCAAGTGGAAAGCTCATCTACTAAGTGGATGATCACTTGATCTCACACACTATCAGAACTATGCAATCCTCAAGGAATTATTCCTTCTATGTGCATGAGTTTTATTTATAAGAAAACACATGCAACTAATAGTGCATTGTCCTTGACTTTAATCTCAACTAGGTCTTTCTCAGAATATAAATGCATGAGTTTCTGATGAGAGAATCTTCAGTTAACTAGAGTACACTAGTTGAGTGCATGCATGCATCAACTAACTGTTAACTCTATATTAGTTCTTCAAATAGTTTGGAACTAATTTAACTAGACTTAACTCAGTAAATTGAGTTAACTAATTACAACTGAAATATATCTCAATATTATCTCCTTAATTTAATGGATAACTCTTGCATGACTTTAGAAATATTTCTAACTTGAAATTCTCCAACTAATTAAGTCAAAATAACTTAATTAATTATTTCAAATAGTTGTTAAGCCTAAATTCGATTTTAATTCACAATTTAATTCAAGGAAAAATTAAATTGGAATATTCTTTTTGCCACATTTCAACACTCCCTCTCAATAATAAAGGGATTATCTGCCACCCTGATCCTGTCTCTAAGGAACTCGAATTTACACTTTGACAATGCCTTTGTCAAAACGTTAGAATCTTGTTCCTCTGTCAAAATATACTACAACAACATGACCCTCCCATCATCAGCAACTAGATTTACCTTGTAAAGCCAACAGGAACTCACAACTGACTTGTTCTCCGGTCTCAGAACCACATCCGAAACACTATTATGAACTATGGAGTCATACTCCTCCACCATAGCATCAACCCAAATTGGCTGCTACATTGCTTCCTCAAAGGAAGATGGCTCAGTCTCAACACATTCCCCAGCAAGGGACATGTATCCAGTGTACATATCAAGTGACCTCCTCTGTCTGTGCTGAGAAGATGGTGCTCCCACATTCTCCCTCGCATCCTCCAACAATCTGTTAACTTCTCTTATGCGCTTCTGTCCATCTCTGGAAGAATTTGATTGAGTGGATGTCTAGACTCCTGAAACCTCTACATGCGGCTTCTCCACATCAGTCTGAGGCTCCTCCTCCTTAGGAACCAACAGTTCCTCCACAGCTCGTAGTTGGAGCTCCCTCTCAATGGAAACTCACATGGACTTCTTCTCATCAAACTTGAGATCGCTATAAACCATTATCCTCCAACTGGTAGGCAAGTACACTCGATAGTTATGAGGTGTATAAGTGTACCCAATAAGTATCCCCAACTCTACTGTTAGCTCAAGCTTCTTCCATGCATCCTTTGTCACATGGAAATATACCCATGAGCTAAAGATCCTGAAGTGACCCTCATCTGGTCTCTTACCAGAGAAAGCTTCCTCTGGTGTCTTCAGCCCAAGTATGAAATGCGAGCTTCTATTATGCAAATAGACCATTGTGTTACATGCATCAGCCCACAAGTGAAGTGGTAGGCCTTGGTCATGTAGCATTTCCTATGCTGCTACTACAGTATTTCTATTCTTCCTCTCGGCCACCCGATTCCACTGTGGGTTATGAGGTGCTGACAAATATCGTTTAATACCTTCTACTGCACATAAGTCCTTAAACTCTTGAGAGACATATTCTCCACCGTTGTCACTTCTCAAGGCCTTGAACTTATTCCCTGACTCTTTCTTGACCAGCACTTTGAACTCACAAAACTTTGTGAAAGTTTGGTCCTTCTTCTGCATGAAATAAATCCAACATTTATGAGAATAGTCATCAATGAAAATCAAATAATATTTTTTCTTTGTGGTGGATTCCATCCAAAATTGTCCACACACATCAGTATGAACTCACTCTAAGATAGTCTCTGCTCAACTATCTCGATCATGAAAGGAAGGCTTGGTGTACTTTCGCAAGGTACAACCTTTACATGTGCCAACTTGCTCAAGTTTACCTTTGGGAAGTCTAGTAGATATCTACTGCATTATCTTCAAAGCCCCATGATGCAAATGTCCCCAATTCTTGTGCCACAACTTGCCAATGTCTTGGCTTTGCAGCAATTATGCTTTCGTACTCAATGTTGCATAATCATCTACCTCTTGTTTATAGAGATTCTTGACCGAAATCCCTATCCTGTTGGTCTGACCAGTGGCTATGTGTCTTAGGAACGCCTTTCCTTTACTGAAGACAACATCATAGCCTTTTTCCCCCAACATCACGACTGATACAAAATTCTTCTTCAGTCCACGCACATACATCACATCTGTCAAGGTGATAAGAGCTCCATGCTCCCTTTGAAAAGCAACTGTGCCCACTCCTGAAACACTATACCTTCCATCGTAACCCATCTCTATGCGCATCTTGAGGTCTTTCTCCTCCAAGGCACTGAATAAAATTTTATCGCCGGTCATGTGGAATGAGGCTCCACTATCAAGATACCAGGCACAACCCATCATTGATGACACCATGCATGTGATGAGGGTAAAGTCCATTTCGAACTGAGAGGCTAATGCCTCACCTTCAAATCCTATTGAGGATCCATTCTTGGACTTCTTCGATGGGCAATTTAGTCGCATAATGTCCCATCTCATGACAATTAAAGCATCTCATTTTAGAATTGTCACCCTTCTTCGCTCCATGAGAAGAATTTGATTTGGAATGGGAAGCCTTCCCTTTCCCTTTCATTGCCTTACTTGCTAAAGCTAGATTTTCTCCATCATCATCCTTGGATGAAGAGCCATATCGTGTGCTCCAACTAATCTCCTCCTACATGAGATCCAACCACATTCGTTCCCAATCTAGTAGTTTCTCCCTTCCATTCACAGAGTCTTGGTAATTATTCCAACTCTTTGGAAGGCCAAGGAGAGCAAGGCTCACCATATCATCATCGAAAGTAGTTATTCCTACACTGCCAAGCCCATCTATGCAAGTGGTGAGCTTGTTCAGATATGTAGAAATAGTATCGCCCTTCTCCATCTTGATTCTTCAAAGCTTATCCTTGAGTGCCAATTCCCTCTAGTTGCTACTGTTCTGGTAGAGGTCCTTCAATGTCTTGCACATTGAAAATGGAGTATCCTTCCCATGGAGACTCGAGACAATATGGTCTTGAACTCCCTCAAGGATGATCGATATCGCCTTCGCCAAAGACTTCTTCCACTCAACCAATTCTTATGCATTAGTTGAAGCTGGCATTAGGATTTCTTGTTCAATGAATTCCTTCAAGTCATTGTCTTCTAATACATCCTCCATTCTATCCTTCCATGCTATGTAATTCAAGCTACCTTCCAAGGCATAATTGAGTCTCAAGCCATCAAACACTATTGGCCAACCTTGAAATATGATATGCATTCAATTTGCACCTCCAACCCCGAACTTAAAACTTCGAATTCTCTTATTAGTATACTATTCACAGCTCTGATACCATGTAGAAAAAATTTCTACAAAAATTGGCTCTGATACCATGTAGAAAATCTGGTGTAGGTTAACCCGATAATGCAATATAAATCAAAGCAGAATATTATAACCTATTTCTACTATCAATTTGCGGAAGCTTAAAGATCGAGTTGAACAATATAACTAGAAGAAGAAGAATCGATGCACAATACACATCAAAATACTTTGGCGAAAGCCTCAACTAAAAAACCCCACTATCTGTATTATCATACAAGGTCGAAATAGATAGGAAATATACAAAGCCTTAACTCTCACAGCTAGCTATAGGTTTTAACCCTATATAGAAATTACCTGCATATGAATTCTAAAACATAGAAAATAAACAATGCGAGAGCATAACACATAAAACACATATACACAGAGATTTTCCCCTGGATCCCAAAACTGGGACTACCA
>APFE030724787.1:54879-67633 GCA_000404065.3 Pinus taeda
AGTATGATAAATTTTATTGTTTAAATATCTACAATGCAATATCAAATTAGAGATATAATGTCTGCTTTATTCAGTATACAAATAAAGACTTTTGATTTCATTGAGTGATATACTTTGTTCATAATGTCATGGTTTTTTAATTTTATAGTTGAAAAAATTTCAATTTCTTTTGTATCTAGCATGGTGTGGTTGAAAACATGTTAAATTTATACTTAGGAAAGAAAAATTATATTCTACCAGAAACATTAATGTGTTTTTTCCTTAAAAATTAACTTTGTTTGAGACATAAAAAATTGGTTTTATTAGCATTTTTTAAAAAGTTTGAAAATTGACCCTAAAAAAAAAAAACTTTATTCCAGTAGCATCACTTTCGTTTTGAAGCTATATTTTGCACGAAAATTTCGTAGTAAATTTCGTAGTCACCGCCATTTTTAAAACACGTTCAAAATTGGCACCTAAAAAAAAAAGCATCGTTCCAGTATACACACTTTTCGTTTTTAGCACTGTTTTTGATGTTTTTTTGGGATTTTTGGGCCAGAGTTCCCATTTTGAGTTTATAGTTCCTGTTTCAAAGTTTACATTGTTCTTGGCAATAGGAGAAGAAATATCACCAAAATCAATTCCTGACACCTGGGAATAACCTTTTGCTACCAACCGAGCTTTGTATTTCTCCACCTTTCCTTTTTGCATTTGTCTTCTTCTTGAACACATTTGCTACCAATGGGTTCCTTCAGCATTAACTCCACCAGATCCCAAGCCTCATTTTTGTGCAAAGATGCCATTTCATCAACCATGGCCTCTTTCCAGATTTTTCCATTCTCTGAATCTACTACTTCCTTCACATTTCTGGGATCATCATCAGTAATAGATGAAGCAAAATTTGAACAAAAAACAAACAGACTATACCTTTCTGGCTACCTTCTTTCTCAAACTGATCTTCTTACACTCGGAGTTTGTGGCTCTTCATCTTCTGATTCCTCCTCTGTTGTAGAGTCTGATTCTTCCTCCTTTAGCTCAAACTCTATCTTCTCATGTTCCTTTGGTTGGATTTCATGTTTAATAACATATTCACCTCTCGAACACCCACATCTCGGCGTACACAACCTTCCTTTTTCTAGGTTCCAAAGCTTATAACCTTTAAACCATCCTTATACCCAATAATGATGCACTTTCGATTTACTATCCAACTTGGTGTTTCTCCTTTGGAACATGTACATATGCATCACATCCAAATACCCTCAGATGTGAAAGAGAGGATTTCTTACTAGTCCATACCTCTTGTGGAGTCTTATCCTCCAACGTTGATGAAGGTGATCTGTTGAGCACGTAACATGCTGTCTCCACCACTTCTACCCAAAATTCTTGTCCTAACCCAGCACTACTGAGGATGCTTCTTTCCCTTTCCATTAACATCTTGTTCATTCTTTCTACAACTCCATTTTGTTGAGGTGTGTATGGAGTAGTCTTCTGTCGTGCTATACCACACTTCCTATAGAATTCTTCAAATTCCTTACTGCAAAACTCTCCACCGTTATCTGTCTACAACACCTTTATCTTCTTCTTTGTCTGGTTTTCCACCAGAGCCTTGAATTCTTTAAACCTTTCAAAGATTTTAGATTTCTTCTTAAGGAAATATATCCATGTATTCCTTGAGAACTCATTTATAAATGATACATAGTACACAGACTTACCCAGTGATGGAACCTTCATAGGTCCAAACACGTCATTTTGCACAAGCTCTAATATATGTTTTGTCCTCTTACCACTAGAGGGGAAACTCACCTGATTCTGCTTCCCATATACACAATTTTCACAAAAATAAAAATCCAGAGAGCTATTACTCATACCTTCTACCATACCTTTACCATGAAGTATTCAAAGGCCCTTATGTCTAATATGTCCAAGCCATTGATGCCACAACATGGTATTCTCTCCAGAGACCACTAGATTGTCTGCTCCACTTTCAGGAACCATAGAATTGTTGCACCCATCAACAAAAGTGCTACCTTGTAGCTTGTACAGAGTTTTAGTCTGAACTCCTCGCATCAATACCAGTGCTCCCCGAACCATCTTGCAGGTATCCTTCTCGAACACTATTTTTACACCTGCGTCATCTAGCTTTACTTTTCTGCAACCAACAATTCTAGCCTTCCTATCATTCCCTAAGAAGACATCACCACCATCATATTTCTCTTACTCGCAGAACCACTCTCTATGGGGAGTGAAGTGAAAGGATGCACCTGAATCAATCAACCATGCCTCATGATCTACATGTGTACTTGAAGAAGCCAAGTACACATCCCCACCTTCATCTGAGGTGATTTTTGCCTCTGTAGAAGGAGCATCATCAGATCCCTTTCCTTTATCAGGAGCTTTAGATTTATAGTCCTTTTTGTAGTGCCCTTCCTTTTCTTATTTCCAGCACACCACCTTTACAGGTTTTCCTGGATATTTAGATCCCCCTCTAGATTTAGATCTCCCACTCAATGACTTATTTTTGTTTATGTTCAGGGACCATCCTCATACAAACAAGCCATCGCCATTCTGTCTCTCCATATTTTTCCATCTCATTTCCTCCATCAGCAAGGATGAGACTATTTCATCAAAATGCAAGGTAGTTGCATTGCTACCTATTGCAATAACCAGACTATCCCATGAATCTAGTAGAGAACACAACAAACTGATGCACTTATCTTCATTTGAAATTTTAATATCAATAAATGCTAACTAACTTACCATAGTATTACATGCGTTCAGATGCTCTGTCACCGAGTCTCCATCTTTCATCCTCAGGTTATACAGCTTTTTCCACAGGAACCGTTTATTCACCAGAGACTTAGATTGGTACAAAGTCTCTATCTTGTCCCACAAAGCCTTCGTCGTAGCTTCCCTGATACATTCAACAATACTAAATCTGAGACACACAATCGTATTATGCTCTTTCCCTTCCGATCCAACTTCTTCCATTCTTCATTGGACACTCCTATTGGTTCAGTACCTAGATTTACCATGATCCACTGACCTTTATCCACCAACAGATCCTCCATCTTGAGTCTCCACAACTCAAAAATCTGACCATTAAATTTCTCGATCTCTATCTTTCTTCTGCTCGCCATCTTCTTTCACCACCAAAATCGATCTCACAGATCTCCCACTGAACAAGGTATACCACAGGCCTGAGCGAAACCCTTCAGCAACAAAGGCATCCCCTTGAAGCCAAACAAATCTAATACCAAATGTAGGTTTTAGCCCTGTACATAAATTACCTGCATACGAATTCTAAAACACAGAAAATAAACAATGTGAGAGCATAACACAAAAACACATATACATAGAGATTTTCCCCTGGATCCCAAAAGTGGGACTACCAGCTTGATTTTTCATTATGTTCCTTTCAATGTTACAATACATATTTATACATGCCGAAGCATCCAATACCATAGACTGAAAACCATCGCATCCAAGACCATGGACCAAAAACCATAGGTAGGTCTGCCCAACCTAATATAAGGTCCAAAAAAAATTTCCCGGGGCATTGTCCCGGACAGGGGGGGCTGCCACTCCCCCTACTGCACAATCAACACAACGAAGGAGGGCCTATGCCTTCACGGTCCACTACATAAGTTAATCATGGAAATAATATAACACAACGCAAAACTAGCCAACTCTTAGTACAATCCTCACAAATTCTCACAGGAAATCTTCGCTGCTCTCCAGCCTTCCTCTCTCCCTTCCAAGCTCCTATTTTCTTGTACTATTCCTCTGGGATGGTTCTCCTTCAACCAAGTGTAAAACTCATCTACCAAGTGGATGATCACCTAATCTCACACACTGTCAAAACTGTGCAATCCTCAAGGAATGATTCCTTCTGCATGCATGAGTTTTATTTATAAGAAAACACATGCAATTGATAGTACACTGTCCTTGACTTTAATCTCAATTGGGTATTTCTCAGAATACACATGCATGAGTTTCTGAAGAGAGAATCTTCAGTTAACTGGAGTACACTAGTTGAGTGCATGCATGCATCGACTGACTATTAACTCTCTATTAGCTCGTCAAACAGTTTGGAACTAGTTTAACTGGACTTAACTCAGTGAACTGAGTTAGCTAATTACAACTCAATATAAATAAATCTTATCACCTTAATTTAAGACTTATCTCCTTAATTTAAGGGATAACTCTTGCATGACTTTAGAAAGGCTTCTAACTTGAAATTCTCCAACTAATTAAGTCAAAATAACTTAATTAATTATTTCCAGGTAGTTGTTAAGACTAAATTTGATTTTAATTCACAATTTATTTGAAGGGAAAATTAATTGGAATATTCTTGTTGCCACATTTCAACATATGATGCCTTCATTTGTTGTTCATGATGCTGCTCGCTGTGGTACCTTATTTTCTTGTCTACAAAAAACTTGATATCTTTGTGAGTAGGAAATCTCAGAGACATTTGATTGACTGCACCTCTAGGCATGCTCTAAACAATGTCTTTGACGTTGCCCTCTAGGAAACCATTGTACCTGAACTGCTGAGAGGAAGATGAACACTTGCAATACCTGGAGACATGGAAACACTCATGGAAAGCAATTTGTTAGTTGAAAACCAAAATGAACTTGAGAAATGACTTTTAACATACATGTGTGACTGATCATGAAGGTTGCGCAATTTTGGCCTGGAGGTCAGGAGACTGATTGCCAAGACTATGAAAGGCATAGTCTAGGTTGCTGGGAGACTGGCTGACTACTGGAACTGTGCAATGCATAGTCCATTCTGGCTGGTGACTACTGGAATTGTGCAATGCGCAATCTCAGCTAGAAATGGTTGCAGGCTTAGTGATTGCATTATGCAATTTTCTAGGCTAGCAGTCACTGACCCTCAGAAATGCGTAAAATAGTCCTAGAGGACAGTGCCTGGGTAGAAATTCTCATTTCTGGAGAGGAAGACAGAGCCTTCCTTCCCCAAATTGTGCAATGTTGTCTCAGTGAAGGCTGAGTCTCGACCAAGGTTGGTCTGATTCACCTATGAGCAACTGAAAGAAAATATGATAGTGGATGCATGGAGACACTTAGTGAAAGTAGAAGTGATTGACAATGCATGCAAACATGAATGAAAGATTCTGTAAACATATCAACATGCATGTGGGTGAAGCGATTCGCCAAATTGGCGATCGTTCATTGAAAATAGTTTCATGCATGAGACAGCAGTGAGATGTTGATGAAAACTGAAACAGTCCTAGGAAAAGCTAATATACATCAAAATGACAACAAGTGTTCAAAGAATCAAGCAAACCATACTCATAAAAGTGAAAACAAAAAAAGCGATAGAAATGCAAAATAAGGCATGAGAAGCGGGCTTACCCCAAAACATCTGAGTTGAATGTGACAACTGCTCCTAGATGTGATGTGGGATGCCAGAGCTACAAGTTTGATGTGAGGAATGAGCTCTGCAATGTCTAGTTGATGAGTTTCGACAACATCAAGGTTGTGACGTGCATACCACAAATCTAGGGAAACCGACACTTGGTGGGAGATTTCTGAAGTGATATTTTCATGTAACCTCCGCTTGCTAAACATTGATCCCTGAAACAAGGGATGCATTTGCATGCTACCTTGGGAGAAGCAACCCATGCATGCAAGTTTGTTATGCTCAGTCCCAGAGGGAATTGGTGAACTCAGCTGCACATGCAAGAGGTTGTTCGACTACTTGAAGGAAATAGGCATTTCTGGCTAAGAGATGGGCTGACTGCCCAAGAGATTTGCACAATTTCTAGGCAAAGCAGCTAATTGCTACCCTGCTGGGGAAAATTGCGCAATTCTTGCTAGGAGTGTTGACTAGCAGAATTGCATAATTCTAGAGCCCAGTAGGCTGCCAGAGAGAATTGCATGATTTCTAGAGGGAAGTCTAGTTGGCCTCCAGAAATGTGCAAATTTCATGGGGAAGTTGCTCAACCTACAACTAGACTAAGTCCAGGTGGATAGCGAGTGAGGGGAATGCATCAAGTTGTGCTCGATAGGTTGCCTTTGTGCATGAAAAGAACTGAAGCTTGTGTACTTGACGAAGCAAGACAAGGTGCTGTGAAAGGATGGAAGGGAGGCTCCAAAATGGGATAAGGAAAAATTTTGGTGGGTGGTTGTAGCTGCACAACAACTCCCAAGAATCTAAGGATAAAAATATGTTTTATGATACATCATCAAGTTTAATAACAAATATGTCTGGTAATTGCAATAATGTAGGTGTATATTGAAGATTAGGAAGTTTCAATTGATTCATAGTTTGTTTACTCATGATGTTTATAGATGCTTATAAATCAATCAAAGTGTCTGGAATTTCAACACCATTGATATGTTTTTGATCTAGGTGGATATTGGTGGCCACCTGCCTATTCAGCGTGGACCCCCACCATTGTTTCTTTCATTTTTTTTAGTTTCCTTAATTGTAGAACAATTTACTATTTTTGGCAATTTTTTAGGTCCTGAACTTCTAGAGCCGTTTTGAGGCCCTAAACAACATTTTTTTTTGCTATAATTCTCCACAAGATTGCCAAGAAAACATCGTTTAGGGCCTCAAAATGGCTTCGGAAGTTCAATACATGCAAAATTGCCAAAAATAGTAAAGTGTGCTACAATTAAGGAAATTGAAAATAACTGAAAGAAACAATGTTGGGGGTCCACGTGGAATAGGCGGGTGGCCACCAATATCCACTTGGATCATTCCTCCCCCTGAAGAAGCAATGGTCTCCAATGCGTTGAGTTCCTCCATGAGATGGGGAAACATCTGTTGAACTTGGTCCCTAGTGGGCCATTTTCCTTGGTACAGGAATTGGTCGGCTTTGACAACTTGATACAGTTGGACCTCCTATTGGTGAGTGTTCTTGATCTATCTATCCATGATCTGATCAGTTGCATCTTGTTCCATGTAGTCTGGATTTAACTCTGTGGTGTGAGTTGTTCTGTAATGTCAGATGTGTCTAGTAATGGTGGAAAGTATGGTCGAAGGCAATCCACATTGAACACTAGGTGCAGACAAAGAAATGGGGGAATGTTGAGCTCAAAATCATTATCTCCCATAGTCTTGATGATGGTGTATGACCCATATTGAAGTGGGTGAATCTTGTGGTAGGGCCCACCGAGGCGTTCCTTCTACAAATGTAGCCAAACTTTGTCGCCCACCTGGAACTTGTGTGTCACTCGATGTTGATCATGTCGCTGCTTGTACTTAACATTTGATTTGTCCAATATGTCATGGACCTATTGGAAGATGTGTTGAATGTGCTCAATGAAGCTATATTCCTTGTTGGCTTCGAACTGAACATGAGCCAAATTTGCCTGAGTCACTGCAAATGGTATGGCCACATCAATGGGACATAGTGGTTGGAATCCTAAGCCCACCTAAAAAGGGCTATGGCTAGTCAAGTTGTGGAGAGCTCGGTTGTAGCTATGATGGACATAGGGGAGCCTCTCATCCCATGTGTGTGGATTGTTTGAGTTGTGCATGCGCAAAATGTGTATGATCATCTTGTTGACAACCTCTATCTGGACATTAGTTTCAGGATGGAAAGTTGTGGACATAGTGAGCTTGGTGTCTAGAATCAACTAGAGACTGGACCAAAATGTACTAAGGAACCTGCTGTCTCGATCTTAGATGATAGACTATGGGATACCAAACTGTACCCACACTCATTCAAAGAAGAGTTTAGTAGTGGATTCTATTGTGATACACTTCATGTAGGACGCCATAATGGCCATCTTCAAGAATCTTTTGACAACCACAAAAACATAGTTGTTTCCATGCTTAGTAGAAGGACGGCCTGACATGTAATCCATGGAGATGGATTCCCAAGGTCGACTAGGGGTAGGCAGCGGAGTATCAAGACCTTGCTTCTTGATGGTCGGTTTAGAAATGGCACAGGCAGTGCACGATCTGATGTACTTCCTGACACCCCGTTGAAGATTCATCCAATAGAAATACTTCTGTAATACTGCCACCATTTTCTCGACCCCAAAATGCCCAACGCCTGACTGTAGTGTGCTTCCCCAATCATCTTGACACGCTCTCTTGAAGGTACACAAAGGTGTCCTAGGTGGCATAACAGAGCATCCTCAAGGTGAAAATATGGAACTTGCCGACCCTCCAAGAGTGTATGGAATGTGTGGCCAAATTTTGGGTCATTTTGTAGAGAAGTGTCCAATCAAAAGTCTTGTGCCCACAAGAAGTGAAAACTTTGGTTAACACCATGATCTATGGTCGACTGAGGTAGTCTACAAAATTATTTGTGTTTCCCTTATAGTACTTAATATTCAAATGGAATTATTGCAGTTATGTGGACCACTTCTGATGGTGATCATTCTGCAACTTCCCTTGCATCTGTATGGACTCCAGGGGTCAGTGGTCTGTGTGGATGACCATTTCCTTTCCCAATATGTAATGATTCTATTATCGATAGGCCTGGACAACAAAATACATCCCTTTTTCATAAGTGGGGTACTTACAGACTGTTTCTAAAATTGTCTCACTATTATATGCCACTGGATGCCCTTGTTGAGCAAGGACTGCCCCAATAGCATAGTCAGACGCATCTGTCTTGATCTCAAATGAATGTTGTAAGTTTGGTAAAGTGAGCACTATTGTAGAGCAGAGGCGATGTTTCAAATATGAGAACTCCTTTTGTTGAGATTTAGAACAAAATATTTTTTCTTTCGCTCCTCCTTTGGTGACTTGACTCAAGGGCCAAGTGATATGGGAGCACCCCAACACAAACATGTGGTAGAAATTGGCAAGACCTAGAAAGTTGTGGAGCTCCATTAGAGTGATTGGGGCTGGCCAATCCAGAATGACTTGGATCTTGGCTGGATCCGCATGCACCCCCTATTCATCAATAATGTATCCCATACTAAACTTGGGTCATGCCAAAAGTGCATTTCTTCAAATTGGCACACAGCTTGTGTTACCACAGGGTTTGGAGAACCTATCAAATGTGGTGGAGGTGCTCTTCCCAACTCTAGTTGAAGATCAGGATGTCATCCAAGTATACCACTACAAATGAGTTGGTGAATGGCGACAATATCTCATCCATAATCATCATGAAGGTTTCAAGAACATTCGTCAACCCGAAAGGCATAACCAACCATTCAAAAGGGCCCTCCTTGGCTTTGAACGCAGTCTTCCGTACATCAGAGGGTTGGGTTTGTACCTGGTGATATCTATACTTCAAGTTGATCTTGTTGAAACATTTTCCCCCTTTGAGTTGGTCCAAAATGTCATCAATCAATGGGCTCAGGTACCTATTCGGAAAATTATCTTGTTCAATGCTCGATAGTCAATACAGAGTCTCCAAGTCACAATCTTCTTCTATACCAACACGATCAGGCTCCCATAGGGTGATGAACTCGACCAAATGTGACCTTTTTGTAGTAGCTCCTGAATTTTCCTCTTGATTACATCATTCTCCATAATAGAGTGCCAATATATTGGTCCATTGGGTAATGGTGCACCTGGGGTCAAATCAATGGAGTGCTTGACTTGATAGTGCAAAGGCACCCTTGCGGGGGAGGTGAAGATGTCCTCATACTCCTCCACGATCTTTTCCATCTGTTGTTGTCATGCAAAGGGCCATGTCTAGAGGTCATGGCCACCGTCTTCTTCTTTCCTTAAGGGCATATCATTTGGAAAACAAAATTCCCGATTTTTGAAATGAGCTTCCTGCATATTTTTGCAGTAACCAGAGAGATGGTGGTAGGCAGTGCTACCTATGGTATCGTGTACAACTTATTTACCAACGTAACAATAATAGTGTGAGGCCTTGACTCATACACAACATGTCGCTTCCAGAAGTATGGTTGGCCTAATAATACATCACAAACATCAAGGGGAGCAATGTCACATAATACCTCATCCCTGAAGGGCTTGATGCTCTATGGAAGGTGACATTGTTGGCTCACATGCAAATCCCATCCTTGGCGAAGCCACCTGATGGTGTATTGTTTTGGGTGTGCTATGGTCGGTAATCCGAGTCACTTGATGACCTATACAAAAATGAGGTTCTTTTGGCTCTCACTTTCGACAATGAACTGTAGCAGAGAATCCTTTACCCACATCTTGGAGTCGAAGAGATGTTATTCCTCCTCCGGATCTTCAGTTTCCTCCTTCTGGATCTTTGTGGTGGAAATGGTGGCGTTGGGCTTTGCATCAGTAATCTACTTCCCTTTTTCATTCCCCTTGTCAGGTTATGACTCAGAGTCGGAACATGCATCTAATTCTGAAGCCTTCATTTCGGCCACCAGTGATTGCTTGGTCCGAAACTCACTTGTGTTCTAGGTGGAGCTGTTATGGAACTCACACCACTTTCCTGTGTCCTTCTTCGACTTTGTAGTGTTTTCCTTTTTTTGTGGCCTTGGTGAGTTGTCTTGGGCCATCCTACCTTGGCTTTGTCCTTTATTCTACAGTTTGGGGGCACCTTTCCCCTTGCTTCAAATTCACAGATCAAAATTCTCGCTTCTTCTGTTTAAACGTCTACTCGGTCTTCACAACATATCAGTATGATGTGCTAAGCAAGGAGATGTCCAGGAACTCCATCTCATCCAAGATGTATCTATGTAGGCAGTCGTAGTACTTGAGTACCAAATTTTTCTCAGAAACCTTGATACCCAACTTCGTGCGAAGGGTATGAAAAGCATTGGTAAAATCCAGCACATCTTGGTCCCTTCCCTACCACAGGGTGGTCGACTTTATGTATTTGTCCTCGTAGCTCCTAACAGGGTAGTACTGCTCCTTGATGGCATCCCAAAATGAATTCCAAGTGAGATTAGTTGGAAACAATGAGGTCTTACTTTCATCCTTCTTCTCACAATAGGTTTCCCACCAGTCCTTGATATGGGGGGCAGCTTTGAGAAGAGAAAAAGTAATATTCTCTCAGCTGGAAAAATCATGAACAAAAAAATATCCTTCTAGTAGATTCAACCATCTATCTACCACATCTGCATCTATTTTTCCCTCAAATATGGGAATGTCAAAGTTTACTTATACCTTAAAAGGTGTGGAGCCTCTAGAGTGACTGTTGGATGTGGATGCACCATTGGTGTGCAACCGTTGAAGGATCTGGGAAAAGTTGTCCATCATCACATTCCTTTGTTTGTTGAGGGCCTCCTTGAGCAATATTTTGATAGGAGCTCCTGCTCCCTCATCTTTCCTTTCTTCCCCCATAGGAGTCCATCGGATTTTTTGAGGCTGGTCTTGTGGAGGTTCGACTTGTTCAAGCCCTAACTCCTTATATCCCGACTTCGTTGGGGAAATGAAAAGAAAAATAGAGAAAGAGTAGACCACTCTAATAGCACTGATCCAAATTTAAACAGGAACACAATAAATTACAGATATAACCACATAAATATAGAGATGAAGTAGAAATAACACTATCTCTCATTAATATCAAATAATGAAATATGTTTACAAACAAAATGGAAATGAGACTAGATCGAGTGATTGTAGCTTATCTCTTAGAAGAGATGTGGTGGTTACATGCTTGTGAATCGAGTTATAATGAGTCTTAGGGGCCTTTTTATTATTGAACAATAAGAGAAAACCCTAAACAATGAAAACCCTAACCCAAGGAGATGTAAAACCAAGTTTTATGGGCCCCATTGAGGTTAGTTGGGCAGCTAACTTCCTAGGGTCATAGCTTGGTCATATTATCTCCATTTGATGCACATGATACCTCATTAGAAAGGTCTCTTCGAGGACTACAACTGAAAATGGAATCTCAATGATATTGCTCCAAGTGATCTCAGTGAGATTGCATTTTCAGTTGTAGTCCTCAGAGAGATATTTCTAACGAGGTATCATGTGCATCAACCAGAGATAATATGACCAAGATATGACCCCAGGAAGTTGGTTACCCAAATAACCCTAACGTGACCCATAAAATCTTGGTGTTACATCTCCTCAAGTTAGTGTTTTGGTTGTTTATGCTTTTCTCTTATTGTTCAATAATAAAAATTCCCTTGATCCTCATTGTAACTCATTTCAGAGGCATGTAGCCACCACATCTCTTCTCAGATATAAGCTACCACCGCCCGAGCTAGTCTCATTTCCATTCTATTTATAAGAATATTTCATTATTTCACATTAATGAAAGATAGTGTTATTTCTGCTACATCTCTGTATTTATGGTTATATCTATAATTTGTTGCACTCTTATTTAAGTTTGGATCATTTTTTCAGAATGGGACTTCCTGGATCAAGATATTTCTGAATTTTTGTTTTTCCCATCATGATATCTACAATTTTTCCAACTAATTGAATTCTTTTGACTTCTTTTCGATTTCTTCCTAGTCTTTTAATACTCAACTCCTTGATTTTCTTTGCAAGTATTGGTATTTATTTTATATCTTATAGAACAAGAATTTTTATACAAATATTCTTCATTTCATGTATCATATCATAATCAGGCAATAAAATTTGTTTTTCTACCCCTTTATCAATTTTTAATATCTAAGGAAAATGTGGTTTTTAGACAAATACTGAAGGTTGTTCTATGATGGGAGTTGATTTTATTGAAATACCATCAAAATATACAGGGGTGTTTTGTTTTTGATATTTTTCTTATTGATTAAGAGACTGCTCTTTTTCAGAGAGATTCTCCTTTTCAAATTCCTGAATAACAATTGATGGGGACTTCTTTTCCAATAATATACTAGATCTAAGTTGGACATTATTTACATATAATGGAGTTATCATGTAGGTTTGGAAATTTTGTCAT
>APFE030724787.1:72025-112258 GCA_000404065.3 Pinus taeda
ATCAATCATATACTCCTCTTGAATATTATTTACCATTATATTCAATTTTTGGAAATATTAAAGGCGCCCCACCATTGAACCCTTTTGTTTAAGATTTATCAATTGACTAAAGAAGGTGCTTCTCATTGTATCCCCATAATGTGTTATCATTTCCTCTATAAAAATTGACCAAGTGATTTTTTTTTACAAGAGAAAAGACATCAATACCATATAAACTGATTGGGTTCCAAATATAAATTTCAATGTGTACCTTTTGTGTGTTTTTCACATTATGGAGATAGAAATATTTCTCTATCTCTAGTATCCAGGTTATGAGATCCTTGCCATCAAACTTCATCATATCGATCTTTGGAACATGGTGGGTCTTCAATCCAATGTTAGAGTCTATGAAATCATGATTAAAATTTCTTTTGTTGTCATCATTAGTTTCATCTAATACCTTTTCGCCACTATGAAGCACTTCTTATAGCAACCTTGTCAAACCTTTCTTGAAACCTTCCATTTCTTTTTTTAAACCATTCTTAAAATATTCCATATGATCTTTTATGTCATCCATATTAGCTTTCATGTCATTATTCAATCCTTCCATGTCTAATTTTAAGTTATTCTTCAAACCATTAGTCTTAGCTTTCATTTCATTTTTGGTTACTCTTTGTGAGAGAGAAAATTGTTGTACTTGGTCTCATAATTTTGACATATCATGTTGCGTTTCTTCTTCTTCATGCGTCATAGTAGAAATTTTGAGTTGCTCACTAGGTGTTTCTATTTTATTTCTTCAGGGAATAAATTAATGATTAATATGCTTCACTATGCCCCTTGAATCACTTCAAATTATTTTTTCAAACTAAACTCATGCAAATTTTAAAAAATACACACTTTTTTTTCTCTTCGTAGAAGCTCGATATTGAATCTTTTGTATCTCTGTAATTGTGGATCTCCAAGCTCTAAAATCTTATCCTATGGTAGCCCTATGAGTCCTATTTCTAACTTGACAAGTCTGATCGAGATTGGATTCTCCAAAAAACGTTATACCAAATCTCCCACAATGACCTGATTATAGACTAGTTTAGTAGACCATACCTGTATGAAGTGCCACATGTCACTATTTTGACATTCAAACTAGAAACTGATACCCAAAAATTTAAATTAGTCCTCTTTCTGTCTCATTTTACAAAATTCAAATATGATTCTCAGAGAGAAAGTTACGATGATTTCCCCAAGGTCACCTGTTTGAGATGGAATTTGGGATCCTGCAAAACCCATAAGGTCCTTACATCATATCTTCGAAAAAATAGTGAGAAAAGATATGAAATTCAGACATGAAATTCATCATGATTCCATCTCAAATGGGTTTTGTTTTGAACTTCAGAATATTTGTAGAAGCAAAGTTATAGCGAAAATTCCACAAGGACCTTTTTGAAGCAGCAAAACCCTAGAATCCAAAGCTCTGATACTAAATGTTATGCAACCAGCTCACAAAATAGAAGAAGATATAGATAAAAAAATTCAAATTTAGTCTCCTTGAGGGTGCAACCTCCTTTAAATTACATAAATGAACAGTTCTTGGATGATTAAAATGACAAAACCACCTTTCTATATATATGAGTCTAAGGGGTAACAATATAATCAGAGCCGACATAACAATAATAATGTAAGGGCACAACAATAACAATAGTGGTGTTCTATGGGGCACAATAATAATAATATGGGGACAACTTGGGCACAACAATAAAAATAAGGGCTAGAATGACAATAACAATGGGGGAATACACTAGTATTATAGGGACCTAACACCTAGGTTGTTCACCATGTATATTATGTACTTGTCTTTCTCCTTCTCCAACCATTGTAGATTATTCATAACTAATATAGGGTTCCAAAATTGGATTTTCTAATTCCTCTTCTAGTGCTTCTATAAATGGGCAGTTAAAATAAGTTTCTTACTCCTCTTCTTCACAAGGGATTTCTAGTTCTTGTCCTATAAGTTTCTGTCCAATTGAAGATAGGAAAACTAGTCACTGCTATCACTGGTCATCTTTGTTGCTAAGCTTAATTCATGTGCATCAAAAATATATAAACGAAAGAAATGATTAGTAAAACAATCCTAATTTGAATCTGAAAGAAATTAAGAATGCAACTACTCAATCAAACAGGCAGAAAGCTTATGAAATTATATGCAAATTATATCTATTGAAGAAAGTAATCATGCTATCAATCAAACGATCAACCACGCTTGGAGATGGAAAGGTTCTTTCATAAATTGGATATTAAAAATACAGTGTAAATATTCACTGTCATGTACTTCTTTAAAAAAAATCACTTATGTTGAGAGGTTTATTTATAAATCTCATAGCATTAATTTTTTAGAGCTCTATGCCTAATCCTTGTCAACGGAATACTGATTTTAACTTGAAAAGATAATATAGCATAATTCACTCATGATTTGTCATTATCAAAGTAAATCATGAGGCGTATATCCCATTCTCACTCACCTGTTGCCGATTGCAAGGGTTGACTTTATCTTTGACTACATCACCGGGGCCTACTTACATCAATCTGGTTCATGAGAATAGGAGGAAATCGTTGAGTGCATCAATTTCCACCTATCCATATATTTCACTTCCCAGCTGGCACCTTGGAACATATCAAATCACAAACTTAGTTGTAGAACCATGTTTTAGCTGTAGAGTCATTGCAGTTTGGTAGTTGAAGAAAAGATTGGACTAAATATTAAAGAAAATTATCAATTTATGAAATACAAGAAAATTATATACTTTTTGTGTCATAATCCTGCATTTTGATGCCCACTGTGTGATTATGTATGTCAAAAACAAATAAACAGAGTGAAAAAGGGTGTCAAAAGGAAGCAATTGTGAGGCTCAACATCAGTCATGATAGGTCATGTCATAAATGGAATACAAATCAAATCCACAGAGTCATTCAAGGATGTACCCGGTGGCTTAGCTTAGCGGCGTTTCAGCATTGGCAGAGTAACAAAACTGATGGAGTAACAACACCAATGGAGTATCAAGATTAGTGGAGTAACAACACCAATGGAGCATCAAAATCGGTGAAGTAATGACTCCAGTGGAGTATCAACATCGGTGAAGTAACAACAATAGTGGAGTATTAACATCAATGAAGTAAAAACACAAGTGCAGTATCAGCATCGGTGAAGTAACAACACCAGTCGAGTATCAACATCGGTGAAGTAACAACACCAGTGGAGCATCAACGTCGGTGAAGTAAAAACACTAGTGGAGTATTAATATCGGTGAAGTAACAGGCACCAGTGGAGTATACGCATCAGTGAAGTAACAACATCAGTGGAGTATCAACATTGGTGGAGTAACAACACTTACAAGAAAAAGAGTGCTACTGATGGTGGTAACAATATATATCTATAATATTATATATATTTATATATATATATATCTATATATATATATATATCTATATATATATATATATATATATATATATATATATATAGATATATATATATGATATTCAATGTGTGATACAGAGGAAGTGTTCTCTACACAAATGATTTCAAAACTAGAGTTATTAGAAATATTCTTAACAAAGGAGTCCCTAGAGGTTGGGCAATGATATAATCTGAGGCGATGTCCATTTACAAATAAAGGAGTATGTGCCTCATCTATCGTTGTATGTCTAACAGTCCCATTGTAAAATATTACATCAATTTCATAGGGTATGATCCATATAGAGAAGAGCTTTCCCTTGAATTCCTTGAATCAAGAGTCATAGAGTAACACCCAACCACCTTTTTGAAACACCTTTTTCTTGATGAATTTGTTGTGCCACCTAGTCCGCTGCTGCTGAATTGCAGCAGTATTCTGTACAAATATCAAACAAATTTCATCTAACTCATTTTGTTGTTCCAGTTAGTGTTTCTGGGTTGCAGAAAGATCCAAACCTACTTCAAGAGTTGTCCTGAACATCTTAATTTTGAATTCCATTGGAATCAAAGGAGAGTTTCCATGCACAATTGCATATGGTGAAAACCCTGTTGTATTCCACCATGTCCTTATATAGACCCAAAGCGCTTCAATATTTTTTTCAGCCTAGTTTTGGCGATGGTTCACTACAATCTTTGTGAGGATATTCTCCAATACCTTATTTTTTCTTTTGACTTGACAATTTGCCTAAGGATTATATGGATATGTCACCCTATGTTTGATCCCATATTTTTCCATAAGCGTTGCTATTAAATGTGATGTGAATTGTGCCCCTCCAACTGAGACTATCTCTCTAAGATCTCCATACTGAGTGAAAATTTCTTCGAATAAAAAGTTTGAGATGACTTGTTCTGTGTATTTTTTGATAGCTTTGGCTTACACCCATTTTGTCATGTAATCTGTGCAGAAAATAATGTGGAATATCTTATGAGAATGAGGGTTAAATGGCCCAACAAAATCGATAGCCCCCTTTTCTAAAGGCTTCAAGACTAATTGAGGTTGTAGTGGCATTTCATGTGATCGACCAGGTTGACCCATCTGTTGGTTGTTGTCACACTTGTGAACATATTTCCTAGAATCGAGGAAAATAGAAGGCCAAGAGTATCCCATCTGCAACACCTGATAACCAGTTCGCTTATCTGCAAAATTCCCTTTACAAGGACCATCATGGGCAACTTTTAGAATATCATAAATCTTTTCCTCCATTATATAGCATCAGATTTGCTGATCTGGTCCTATGTAGAAGATATATCCCTCCATCCATGTATAATGGGCACTTTGCTAGATAATTTTTTGTTGTTCCTTGTATGACAAATGATGAGGTACCTTCCACGTAACAAGATAGTTAGCAACATTTGCACACCAAGGAATGTGAGTAGAAACTGCAAAGAGATTCTCATCAGGAAAACTATCCTCTATAGGTGTATCTTTGTGATTAGTATTTAGCCTAGACAGGAAATTGGCTACCACATTATCTATTCCTGGCTTATCTACTATAGTAATATCAAATTATTATATCAATAACAACCATATCGCAATTTGACCAACAATTATTGTTTTTTTCGTCGAATACCTAATGGATGAATGGTATGTATGCACAAAGGTGGGGTACCCTGTAATATAATGTTGAAATTTGATAATAACATATATGAAAACCAAAAATTCTTTCTTAGTTACCATATAATTGAGTTCAACAGGAGTTAAATTCTTGATGACATAGTAAATCACATATGGTTTCTTGTCCTCATGTTGTCCCAAGACTTCCCCTATTGCTATATGAGAAGCAACTGTGGAGATATGAAATGGGAGTTTCCAGTTGGCGCCTCATAATGTCGGAGCTTTACAGACTAACTTCTGGATTTCTAAAAAAGTTTCTTCACATGCATGCACCCAAACAAATTATGCATCCTTAGGCAATAATTGGAAAAGTGGAAATGTTATTTTAGAAAAATTCTCTACAAAACATCAATAATAGCCAGCATAACCAATAAAGCTATGTACCTCCATTGGTGTCTTTGGTGTAGGAAAATTTAAGATTACCTCAACCTTGGCTAGATCAACTCGTATTCCTGCAACTGAAAGTAAGTGCACTAGAACTACCCCTTCTTCCATCATTGTATGACATTTCACTGTACTAAGAGAAACATGATTCTATTTGCATCATTTAAGTACTTTTTCAAAATTCTCCAGACATTCTTCGAAAGAATCCCCGTATGGGGTAATGTCATCCATGTAAATTTCAATACTTGCATTAACTAGATTGAAAAAAATCCCATTATTGTCTGTTGAAAGGTAGTAGGCACATTACAGAGGCCAAGTGGAAGGACTCAGATGAAACATTTCCCCAAGGGTAAGTAAAAGTAGTTTTATCCTTATCCTCAGGGGCTATTTGGATTTGATTATATCCACTAAATCCATCTAGAAAGGAGAAGAAAATCTTCCTGGGTAATGTGTCGAGGACTTGGTCATAAAAGATAAGGGAAAGTGGTCTTTTTGAGTTGATTTATTCAATTCCTTATAGTAAACACAATCCAGCCATATTTATTTGGAACAATGACTAGTGTGGATACCCATTGACTATCTAAGATTAAACCCAACATCCAACAGTTTATGTAGTTCTTCCTTGACAGTGTTCTTCAAGGGAGGATTCATCCTTCTTTATGGTTGTGGAACATGTCAACACTCTTCTCTTATGTATGTATGATGGGTACATAGATCAACAGGGATCACTTTCATATATGTATATTCCCAAGCGAAGGTTTCCTTCTAATCCCGAAGAACTTTTAGCAATTGTTCAGCATGGGAAGGCGAAATATTAGGATTAAGATTCTGTGTTTTCACTGGATCAATTTCTACATGAATAATGTTATGGGGCACAGTGACAAGAATTTTTTCAATTTATCTTTCTGGTTCAATAGTTTCCGGAGTAGTGCAACTCATGACAGATTCTAATAGCTATTTGGTTTAACTAGAGATGGAGTTGGGACTACTAATAACTGTGCTATTAGCATCATCCTCTGTTTCAGCCTTAAAACATAGAGCTTCACTGATGGTAAGAATTGGTCTAATATCTTCATTTCCAAGTTTAGGCTCATCCGAGGGTGGAAGCTTTTGTGCTAAGGTATACCCTGGTTTTATTGACAGGCTTGGTTCCTCTGATGGGTAAAGAGCAAGATACTTTGTGTTTCCTCGATTGGATATCACCATATTTCCCAATCGACACCCAATGTAAGAATCTCCGCTAGCAATCCAAGGTCTACCCAGAATCAAAGGATGCCCCCCAACTGGAGATTGAGCATGTAGCACCAGAAGGTTGACAAGGTATTGCCATTGAGTCTACAGAAATAGTTACATCTTCCAACTTCCCTGTTGATCTTACAGTGGATCGGTCTACAAGTTCTAGAATTGTAGGAGTTGGTTTAAAATCAAGCAGGCCCAAGGTAAGTATAGTTGTGGAAGTTATAATGTTAACTCCATCTCCTAGGTCTACCAACACATTTGGGATGTCAACTCCATTAATATGTATTGTGAGAATTGAGTTTCCTAGATCACCATATTTGAAGGGTGTAGTTTTTCCCAACATTATTTCTGATAATTTTCCTATGACATGAATAGTGGGTGGGTATTTCAGTTTTCTTCCAAGATTTTTGGAGAAAAAATTCTTAATCATTTTAACATAGATCGGTACATCCTTCATAGCTTGTAGTAATGGGATTTTGACAAATAAGTTCTGTAATATCAAATTCAAGTTGGGGAATTTGTTTACTCAAGGATAGCCACTCAGGGTACGATGGGCTACTTTGGCATCCTCAAGTGACAATTGAGAGTGACAATTATTTGAGTAGGGGGTTGTTGTCCCATGGTAATGTGTCAAATCACCCCAGGTCCTTCTAGAGGGGTTCCTAAGTTCTAGTTTTGAGGCTTCATCATCAGTATGTTCAATAATTACCAGTGAAGTCTTAGCATCTACCACCCAATTGGACCGAAGATTCAATTCATTACATTTCATCGTGGAAATACTGTATGTAGGAAGGTTGAGTGTCTAAACCTTTTGGGATCCCCTAATGTTCAAATTCGGGTTGGATTGAATAGGAATTTGTGGACGAAGAGGAGGATTGCTAGTGGAGGAATTAGAAGGAAGCTGTAATTGTTATTGCGGCATAGGCTAGGAGAATTAGCCCGTAGGAAGAGGAGGTCCATGCCAGCTCTGGGACCATGAAAGGGATGGAGAAAGTTTGGGGGACCATGATTTCCAGGGCATTGGACATTGATAGTATTGTGGACATGAAGATGAAAATGGTACAAACTGAGGCCCAAAATTCAAATTATTAAAATAATGAGAAGGGTCTTGAGACATACCTTGATTCATGTTTTATTGTCATGGTTTCCGTGATTTTTTTGATCCCATGAAGTAAAGATGATTTATTTCTTCATTTTCTCCCTGAAAAAACTTCCTTTAACACAGGAAGAGATGGACATGTGCTAATAGAATGACTCTAATCACATATTGCACAAGTTTCAATGGCATTGAGTGGGAATTCCTTCAGCGGGTGCTTCTTCCCGCATTGACGAAAAAAAAAATGGCCTTTGCCTTCTCGGCTTCCATCTATTTTATTTTTTCCTGGAGAACATCCAACTGTGAGGAAAATGTGCTTAGAATATTAGTCTTCAAATTATCCACCAGGTTTCCAATTTCCTCTTTTGTAACCCCACTGCTAGATGTATTGAGGAGTTCGTACTCCTTTCTTATGCCTCGCAGCCCCACGTGAACATTTGATACACAACTCACAAATGGTGTCAAATTCTTCCTTTGAGATATCCCCCTTTCCTACCATGTTCAGGAGCTCCAAAGATTCCTCCCTTAGTGCTCAGAGAAACATTATCTTTAAGATATCCTTATCTAAATCACTACATACCGATCTTTACAGACTATATTCAAAGTGCTAGACAAAATCCTCCATGTTCTCATCCTCTTTCTGCACAATCTTAAACATTTCATCTTTAATATCTCGATATTTGTAGTAGTCCTGATATTTTCAAGGAAAATTGTCTTCATGCCATCCCATTTCGTAATATATTTTCTCCCTAAACCCATAAACCATCTTAGAGTTGTTCCTTTTAGAGTAGAGATGAATATCTTCAGTTTCTAAGCATCATAAATATAATCATATCCTCGATAGACAACGTCGAATTCGAAGAGGAATGTGTCCAGGTCTTTATAAGAGAGACCATGGAAATTTGGTAATGTTGTTAAAAGAATAGGTTTCATAGGTGCATCACCTCTAATATCTCCAATTGGGAAATTGATCATGGAATTTGTATGGGCCGTGAATATCTTCCAATAGTTGAGATTCAAAAACTAACTAAGGTTTTGATGAATGGTTAGTCATGTTGTTTACCCTACTTAATTCACAAATTATGTTTATGAGGTTAATGAAGAAATATTGCACCATTTCATAGATTCATTTGTTATTTTTTATTTTCCATGTCCATTATATACTAGTATAAATTTTTATGTAAGAGAAACATATCTCACATTCGATGTAGGTGCTAGAGACATTAAAGAAGCACCATCTAATAGGAAATCTCAATAAGTGTGAGTTTTCTTCATATACATTGGTATATATGGGATATGTGATTGGTGGGGAAAAGATAAATATATATCCTTCCAATATGGAGGCCATCATGACGTGGTCAGTCCTAATAATTTTTTCGAGGTCAAGAGTTTCATGGGGGAAGCACAGTACTTGAGAAAATTCATAGCCTAGTTTTCAATATTAACAACACCACTCCACACCAAAATAGTGAGCGACAAGAGTTTCCGTTCCATGCTGCTAGTCCTACTCTAGCAAGTATCTCAAATGATCTATAAACCCTTGGTGCTAACTTAGCATAGGTGCCCAATCTCATAGTACTCTTCTTTGGTTTAACATTAATATAGACACACTCCCCCACATTATACACTTTATGCATTTTTTTTTTGTCTTCATAACTCTTAGACATGTCTTGGGATACTTCAAGTTTTGTCTTATTTTCTTAACAGGTTGTCCCATCTCTTTCAGAAGATCTATCCTAAAACCATCCTATCTTCGTCTTGACCCTATCTTAAGGGAGTGTCACGCTCACGTCCATACATAAATTCGAAGGGATTCATCTTAATGGATGCCTAGTTGCTGTTTTTATAGGAAAATTCTACCAAGTACAAGTAGTATTCCCACTTCATGGGATGATCAATCACATGTATACACAACATATACTGCAATACCAGATTTGTTATTTCTATATTCCCATATATTTGAGAATGGTAGGTTGTGATGAAATTTAGCTACGTACCCATCCATGCAAATAATGTTTTCTGGAAATTAGAAGTAAATTTTACATCTCAGTCTA
This sequence comes from Pinus taeda, assembly GCA_000404065.3. NCBI lineage: Eukaryota > Viridiplantae > Streptophyta > Pinopsida > Pinales > Pinaceae > Pinus > Pinus taeda. The sequence continues at coordinate 81,898 of APFE030724787.1, forward strand.
ATATAATTGTTTTTGGTACTCCATGCAATCGAAAGATTGTGTTTATAGAAAAATATTCTATATGCACTACTATGTATGTGGAGTGGACTTGTATAAAGTGAGTTGAATTGATCAATGTGACCACCACCACCATAGTTGTATGATGCTACTTCCTAGGTATAGGTAGTCAGTTATGAAGTTCAAAGAAATAATTTCCCATTTCCCTTCTGGAATGGGAAAAGGGTTTAGCAACCTAGCGAGGTCTTGGTATTCTACTTTGAGTTGATGACACTCTAAAAATATTTCCAAGTATTTAACTACTCCCTCATTCAGTACAAGGCAAAAGAACTCTTTTGTAAATGTTGTAATGATCTTTAGGTACCCTAGATGAGTTAGAAATACCTTCGTATGGTGCTAATCTAAAATCGACATTGTTTAGGTACACTAGGAATATATATTCTATGATTGTATATTAGAAAATCATTCTTATTTGCTTCATATTCAAACTATTCTACATTTTTTAGTTTCTATTGTATTTTCCCATAAACTTCATGCTTCAAGGCCATTGATTGGATTTTTTCCATAAAATCTATTTTTTCACTGCTTACTGAAATTTTAGTAAGTTGATGTGCATTTATACTCAATTAATTTTCCACTTTATTCTCTTTCACGTTGATGTGTTTTCTATCAAACTCAAATTGGCTCAAAAAGGCCATCCATCTTTCCTGTCTAACATTCAAATTTGTTGGATGAAAAATTGCTTGAAACTAATATGATTAGCAAGAAGAGTAAATTTCTTTCCCAACAAATAATGACACCACATCTTTAGTGCATGTAAGGCGAAAACTATTTTCTGTCGAAAAACTTTGGTCGGTTGAAAAATATAGTCCTCATATTTTTCCCCAACTAGTAAAAAAAATGTTGAACAATTGTCATTAATTTAAATGGACAATTTTTCGACCAAAAGTTAAATTTAACTGTTCAGCCAAAAAAGAAATTTCAAATGAAAATTTTTAAATAATTCAATCGAAAAAGTACAATTTTGATTTTTTCGCAAGAAATCCCAACAAAAGAGTAACCCAACTTCACATTTTCACTGACGTGGGTTTGTCAATTTAAAGTCGCAGTTATGATGCTCATACAGCTATGGTATGAGGTATTTATGCAAGGAGGTGAGGAAAATTCCTTTTCCTCCTTTAATTGTGTTTAGATGATAATATTTTGTTCCAGTTTCTACATTCTGGAGTGGCACAATAAGTTGTTCTACTTGTTGGTGAGTGACTAGTTATGCCACATTGTTCTGGTAAGTTTGCCAAAATTTATCATGGACTTCGTTCCACATTTTTTTGTTTGGTGTTTTGGTTTTTTCAAGTATGTTCTATCATTTTACTTGCTTAGGTTATTGAGGGTAGATTCTATATTACTCTATTTGTTTAGGTCCCAATCACTTAGAGAGTTTGCAATTATTTGGGTTATTTTGATTTTTATTCTTTGTGCTCTATTTCAAAAGGGTTTAGTGTTTGGTTTTAGTTTTATGGGATCTAGTTTACCTCTTCCATTCTAATTTGGTCAAATTTTCACAGTTTGGTATGAGTTAGAAACATTAAGGGTTCTGGATATTGTATGAGGTCCTTAGAATTAAGTATGTGGATTAAGAAATTTCATTGTTTGTGGTTGGGTTGTGTCATGTTTATGAGTTGTGATGATCGATAATTTTCTCGAATTCACTCTTATGGTGTGGAATTTTGGTGATGATTTAGTAGTTCTCAGGTCAGGTTTTCACGATGTTGTACCTTGTCCTTTTTTCTAGCTTTATAGGCAGAGGTTCTTTCACTTCTTGTTGTCATTTTTCTCAGTGTTCATTGGTTACTTCATTCATGCCTCCTAAATAGAGAATGTGTAGTAGGAGGGGTGGCCGAGGAAATGTAGCAAATAAAAAGAGTCGTCATTTTTCCTATGACTCCATCACTACCTTCTTTGATGTTATTTCTCTGGAAGCTAGGAAGGAAATTTTGTTGTCGGAAAGCAAAGAGACAAGGAACCGACCTCGTCACTCAGATTTTGAGTTTGTGGGGGAAGATATGAAATGGGTTTCAGACCCTTGCAAATTTAGGAATAGAAGGCTTCATTTAGGAATTCACTCGTCTTACATTAATAAGTGACTAACCTGGTACACGTTATTTATGAGGACAAAAAAGTGGAGCACTACAATATATCAAGTGTACTCCTCATTGGAGGATATCAAGCGTATGATGTGAAATCAAATATTCTATTTGGATAATTTGGACTCTCACTTGGCTTATGTGGAAGAATTCATGGTGAGTGATTCTACCTTTGGAGACCTCACATATCCTTGTGTTGATAGTCGGCATGCTCCTACCATAAATTCTTATGATCAATATTAATGGTGGTTGGTTTACTAAAGTTTTGCTATATATTTCTAGTAAGCATCCTTCAGTCCCTCACTACACTTCTTGTAGGTAGTTCAATAGTGACATTGGTATTGACTTTTGGTATGGGAAATTTGTTTCTGGTTCGAAGTTGAATGCTTATGTCTCTTATTGGTCTATTGGTGAGATTGTCTCAATGCTTCTCTCTCGACTGTTATTGTTGTCCCTTTTTTTGTGGAAAACTTTATGTTTTTTATGCATATGGTTCTTTTCTGGGTGGTGATTTTCTCATGCACTCTTTGAAAAATAGTTCATCTTTACTTTGTTATTCTATGAATTATGGATTGGATTTCCTCTAGCTTGCAAAAGGTTTATTGGTCACAAGGAATGTTGTCAGTGTTTTGGTGTTGGATGCATTGCACAATGTTTCAATGTTTGCACTTTTGTCATGCTGGAGGTATTTCACATTGTTTCAATGTTTGAAATTTTTGCCAATTATTGCTTCATTTGGTTATTGTAACTCTGGCCCTTTATGGTCCTAGGCATTTTATGTATACATCTTGGTAGCCATATGGAGGCAAGATTTCACATGGGTTCTTCTAAAGTAGTTGTTATGAAAGACTGGCACAAGGCCTAGAGTGTGTGTCATATCGGTCTATGGTTGGTCCTCCTTCACTTTCATTATAAAGGTCGATTTTTCTCCTTTTTGGTCATAGTTATCCTACAACTATTGTATGTATTTATGTTGAAGTTGTCATGTATACAATCATCATAGTAGTTATCCTACAACTATCTTATGTATTTATGTTGAATTTGTCATGTATACAATCACCGTAGGCTCTGTAGTTTTGGAATATATTGCAAAGATGAACATTATAGGTGGTCACAGTTTTTTGCTTCTTTTGTGTTGTTGAGAGAATATAGATATTTGCAATGATGAGAATTATAGGTGGTAAGCTAAACAAAATTTGATAATGTAAATTATGTCTATTGATCAATTATGGTATTACATATATAGAAGAAGTGTTGTTTCAAGATAGGGAAACTATCTTGGACACACAATTAGTTGTTTGAGAGAATATCTCGACCACACACCAAATTAGGAAAATATAGATATAACTAGTCCTATAGAATAGGAACAGACTCTTTTACATAGAAAGTCACAACTGAGACAAGTAGGAATTACTTCTTCCAAGACTCCCACTTAATGATTATTTGTCGTAATCCCAATATGAAAAGTCAAGTTGTTGTCAAACATAAGAAAAGAATATGTCGATGTCCATATAAAGGATCAACAATCCACCGGAATGCATGTGGTTTGGATTGGACTGGTGAAGAAACTTTGGTTTGCGTTGTGCAAGATGACACTGTGTATGGGTCAGATGGCTCAATTGCATGAGAACTTCACTAAGATCTCATGTTTAACATCATCGCTTTAATGGAAAGAGTTATGCTAGTATCAAGACTAGGACTTGGACTAGGAATGGGGCTGGCATTCACAATATCTTCTGTGAGTTTGGCCAAGTCTCCAAAACTAAAACTGGAGATGCAAGATGACCATAAGTCTCGAGATCTAGTCTTACCCTAGCCTCGAGCGCACGAAGGGAAAACATATTTTTTAGAAGATGAAGAGGACTTGATGGGGATCTATGCATTCACGCATTCACATGTTTTTTTTTTAATTTGGGTGCCAATGTATCGATGGTCGATGATGGAATGGGCATCAGGTGCCAATATCAAATTTTATCTTGGTATTAGAGACTCAACCAAACATGGGGGAGAGACTGCGAATGCCAACCCCATTCCCAGTCCCAATCCCAGTCCTGATACTAGCATGCCTCTTGGCACTAAGCGATGATGTTAAACCCCAGATCTTAGTGAATTTTAGAGAAAATTGATCCATTTGATTGATACATAGTGTCGTCTTACATGATACAAACCAGAGTTTCTTCATCAGTCCAACCCAAGCCAATCAACCTTCCACCAAGCCAATCCCAAACACTAGAAGCCTCCCCGCAGCTCCGCGTGCTCTCACACCTCCTCTGACTTTTCCAAAAGACCCAACAGTAGCATGTCCAACGCCCTCACCATGTCTCGATTGATCTCTTCCACAAAACTAGACTCGATGATCCATTGCAACTCATTCTTCACAAGGAGACCAAGCAACGAACTTAATCTACAACTTCATACCACAAGCATTAGCAACCTCAAGAAATCACATGCACCAACGTTCACAGTCTTTGTGGATCCACACACACTCATATGCAGGAACGCCCACGGAGGTCCACCTACATAGATTAACGAGCCCTTGTGAGCGGCCACACTTCAGATCTCCAATCACGCTCATCGATTACCAACGACAGAACTACTAAATGATATCCAATGAAATCAAATTTTTTTGAACACACATCCAAGCCAAACCGCACCACACTATTGGCTAGTGCTTGATCACCTCCTGTATGTTGCGATCTGTAACCAAGTATGGTAAATTGTACCATTTCTATTGCGGGTCTTTGCACGCTTTAATGTAGATGCAATGGAAATTAGCTCACTCCGAGTCAAAAAAAACAAATCTACAATTCAAAGTTACATCGTGGCTCTTCATTGCTCTCGATGCCTAATGACTTGATCCTACAGATTTACCACACTCTTTCCAGCTCCATCTACATAGCAACAACAAACGTTTGGGCAAACAAGAAAGGGAAAAACAAACAAAAACACTAATCAAAATGTAATTCTTACTCTATATAAACTTTATTTTGATTATAAATACTAATTATTACAATTCAACCAACAAATATTATAAAAAACAAATTTAAAAAAATTATACACCAATTTAATTTTTTTTATTATTTTTATTAATATTTTAACTTATTGTAATTTTTAAATTAAATTAAATTATTATTATTGAAAAAGCCAACAACAACAACAACCCAGCCCTCAACCTTCAATACCTTGAGACCAAAACTGTAAGGACCTGCAGTCCTTACACGCATTCTGGCTTGAGGTGCGAGCTCAACCTTGGCGTGCGAAGATGTTATGGAATAATGAAGTGCGTGGAAGGTTTGGGTGAGCGGCTTATATATGTGCGAGAGCGTGGAGGAGCACCCACAGGCCGACCAACAAATGATGCAAGGCTGACCTTGCATGTGGGCGTTTGAAGGGAAGGCCGACTCATGTTTGCGATGGAGATGAGGGCTTGGGCAGGTTGGCTGGGCAGCCAAGACCTCACCTTGCCACTCGTATAAACAAACATGGCATGGAGTTCATTTGGACATCAAACATTCGATCATCATCTCTCAACACAACACTTGGACGTAGGGCGAAGGCGGAGTGGAAGTGCGAGTTGGGCGAATTCGTCGTGCAGGGCTGCACGACGGGCGACCCGAGCGGGCACCTGTGCAGGGCTGCACAACGGGCGACCCAGGTGAGGGAGTCTGTGCAGGCATGCAAGACGGGTGACCGGGTGAGGGCGCCTGTGCAGGCGTGCATGATGGGCGACCGAGTTGGGCGTCCGGGCAGGCGTACACGACAGGGTGACCAAGTAGGGCGTCCGCTAAACGAACGAACCGAGGTGCTGAACGGGTGCTCTGTGTAGGGCAGGCCGTGCACGGAGGTGAGTTGGTCGACACGGTGAGGGTGTGCAGATGGGTGGCCAGGTGAGGGCGTGTCATGGATGATGGAATGGTGGAGACGAAGGTTGCAACCGGAGGTCGTAGAGTTGGGCAGGCGGTACTACATGCTGTTTCACATGATTTGGGCATTTGCCAAGGGTTGGCAAGTGGGACTGCGTGTGGGCAGGAATACACCGTTTGGGCATTTGTTGACCAACAAAGAGCGAGCCAGGTGAAGGCGTATGACGAGGTGAACAACAGGTTGGTGATTTGTGCAGCGACCGTGCGAAGGTGCCAACGAGCTGGGCAACCGAGTTTCCCAAGGACTTAGCCTATACTTTGTAAAAGTGGAAAAAAAAATATACATTTATTGATATCGGGCAGACTCCTATTGCAGGGAGTTGCCCCTCCCTTTATATTGTTGTGCATTTCTCTTGTATAATGCTGTTGAGAATGAATGTGTATGGGTATTCATTGGTATAAAGGAAACATAATAATACTTGGTAACGAAAATAAAACGAAGTATGGAATGTTAAGGCATAGTCTACAATCGTAAGTATTGGTGAAAAGAAAACGGTTGGTAGTGTCGCACCTCGCTATAAGCAGTTGAAAGACTACCGCAGGTGTAGGGACGTGATAAGTGGTATCAGAGCAAGGTTGTTCGTGACAAAGTGACAGTGGAAGCGGGTACTTGCAAGTGAAGTGTAGGTTTTAACCCCGTACAGAAATTATCTGCATACAAATTCTAAATCACAGAAAAATAAACAATGCGAGAGCATAACACATAAAAAACACATATGCACAGAGATTTACCCTGGATCCCAAAACCGGGACTACCATCTTGATTTTTCATCATTTTCCTTTGAATGTTACAATTCATATTTATACATGTCGAAGCATCCAAAACAATGGACCGAAAAACCATCGCATCCAATACCATGGATCGAAAACCATCGCGTCCAAAAACATGTGCAAAAATCATGCACAAAACCATAGGTGGGTCAGCCCAACCTAACATAGGGTCCAAAACCAAAATTTTCCGGGGCGCTACCCTAGACCCCATAAAGTGGGGTTACGGGTACCCCTCAAACCCCCTGTTAACTATGTGGAAAGAATATAACACAACCCAACACTTCCACCCCAGGTGGAGATAACACTCGCTTTGTTGTTGCAAATAACTGTATAGTGCCCTTCTGATAAGTAATGAAAACTGGCATACTAGTAGTGTGAGTCACATGGCCTTCATGCTGATAGGAGGATCCACCTGTCTCATACCCAACCTCTGAAGGTCCCTGTGAAGCTCTGAAAAACTCACGATAGATGAAATCATCCAAAGTAATGCCCTGTAATCCAAGCTGATGAATCACCACAATTTTGATGAGAGAAAAATGGTAAGTACAGTTGAAATACTGCTGAGGGGTCTTGTGCTGCACAAGGGTGGTCATCCTCTCTATGTTTCGGCAAATGAAGTAAGGGATATTCATCATCCGTACCCAGGTAAAATGCATCAGCAGTCTAATGTGATAAGCATACAAGCGGGAGAACCGACCCTCACAGCTGAAATACTTCATGATCAATTTCATTAAAGGAGCATATTCATCCTTGAGGTACCGAAAAGGAAACACTCTCTTGAGCTGTCTCAAAAAAATGAGCTTGATGTATGGTTCATAGTGCTGTCGGTCAATTTTCTACCTCTTGTTCCATGGCTCTCCAATGTTGGGTATGCCGGTTGCTAACGAAATGGAATTTGGTGTTAATGTGAAAGTGACACCAGCTAAAGTGGCCTGATCACCATGTAAATGTAGTACAAACAAGCGGGCTAACTCATGATGAAACTGAGTACTAGCAACCTTCTCACAAAATTCATAACATGACTGACGTTGGAAACAAGAGATGGCAAGAGGGCAGGCCTGTAATTCAGTAAGGGTGGTTGGTTCTTCTCTGATATGTCTGCCACCTCTATGAGGCCTCCTGGGTGCATGTCCTTCTGCAGGTGAGTCACTTTGGGTCTCCACTTCATAATCAGATGAAGGATTGGATGCCATGACTACTGGTGGAAAAAACTGTCCTAAAGAGATGGGTGCTGATGTGTCAAACTGTGATGGACTGTCTCTAATGATTGTGCAACGTCTGCCACCAAGGAAAAATAGTGAAATAAGGAAGGGGAGGGAAAAGTAGTGGGAATTTTGGGACTGTTGGGATAGATGTAGTTAGGGAAATATGGGATGTTATTGGAGTTTTTGTATAGGGTTAGGGTTTGGGAATTTTACATTAGGAAATTTGGGAAAGGGAAGTTGGGATAGGGGATGAGTGAATTTAGGGGGTAGTGGAATTTAGGGAATAAGGAAATCAATGGAAAAAGGGATAAGGGAGTGATGAAGGAGTAGCAGACTTGGTGGCAAAACAGTGAATCAAAATTCTAGCAGCCAGTTTCTTTGAGGAATTTCAAAGGTAGGGTTTGATCTCTTTAAATCATCACCATGTAACATACACCATCAAACAATCATCAAACTTGGACAAAGAGCAATGATGGAGGCTCTACCTGTCAAATTCATGCGTGTTTTGGGCGATGGGGGAAGGTTTCGGCAATTTTTTGGCTCTCTGGTTGTGTACGCCACGCAGCATACCCAGTGCGTCGCTCCCTTCCTATGCATCGCGCCCATGTTAAAATGAACTACATGATGAGGCCCAATGCACTGCGCCCGATGAGTGCGCTACGCCTCCTGCCCAGTGCGCCGCGCTGGCAACTTACAACAAATTTCACATAAACTTCACTCTTAGTTACCAAAATCGGCTTTGTTTTGCTTCTCTTTGCTCTTGGAGTACAAATGAACCGTAAACACTTGGAGAGATGATTTATACAAGGATATTTTAAATTTATTTGGCCAAAACCCGCTTTCATAATGTTTTACAAATGACTTTATCTTTAAACTTTGTTTTTGTTGTTTCCTTTGATTTTTTACTGAAATGATGAACCTCTTGGCAATTTTTTGCAAGGATGATGGCATTGTATTTCAGAAAAGGATGAACAGGGCTACACTAAAGAACTGTATAGCTTGAAAAACCTTAAAAAATTACATATTTATTGCAAAAAATAAATTTGACAATTTCTTCTTCAAAACAGAGTTTTGAAGAAGAATCATTCTCAAGCATTATTGATAATGAAAATTTTGGAATGAAAACTTATTAAGAACACCCTCATGTGCCTGTTGACATTATTGGACACTTTGAAGACAAAATTTGCAAAACCCTAGACGTAATCACTGAAATTACCCTTGGATGACCAAAAGACCATCCATAATGACTGTAAAATAGATTCGGATGAACTTTGATGATTAGACACGGACCAGAAGGTACATGACATGAGGGAAGTATGGAGACACGACCCTTTCATCAGAAGATCGATGATCCTAATGGAATGCAGATGATCGAGCTTAATGAGACACCTAAAAATGAAATGCAACAAAAGAGGTTTTCATCTCTGACGAAGGGGTAAACAGATCGACCCTAACAGGGACAACAGTGATGAGACATGGAGAGTTTGGAAAAGCCTAGAAGAGTGGGGACAAAATATAGCAGAAGAACATCAAAATCATTATATTAAGGAGATGGAAAGATGGAGGATCCCAATCAAGGAAGGACCAGACATCATAAGATAGGGTTACAAGACAAAAGGAAGTTTCACAACAAAAGAGGCTTATGATCTAAAGGCTGAGAGGGAACAGGAAGGTAACCATCACCTATGGAAACAAATCTGGAAAAGAAAATGGTGGCCGAAAGTGGCATATTTTCTGTGGCTAACATGTAAAGGTAGAATTCTGACTTGGGATTAGATACAAAGAAGAGGGATGCAAGGACCTACCCATTGTGAACTATGTAAGATGGAAAATGAAAATGTGGAACACTTATTGAATTCATGTCAGTTCACTCGAAGACAGTGGAATGCTCTCCAAGAAACCTTCGGAAGGACGGATAGGAATCCACAGAGCATAAAAGAGACAGTCCAACAATGGGGTCGTGGCCACTTTTTTAGCCCAGTGGTCCTTAATAGAGCCTGGGGACTAGCTGTAGGCTTCACTCTATGGATGATATGCAAGGAAAGGAACAGAAGGATCTTTAAGAATGCAACCCTTGCACCTGAGAAGGTATGGGGAGGGATAATAGATCATATAAGAGAAACCTTACTTGTAGAAGACTCGAATTAGGAAGATTAGGATACCTTGCCGCAAGAAACAAGTATACTAAAAAAGCTTAATCTAACAAAGGAGATGATGGGTGAGAAGGCATGGAGGAAAACAAGCTTAAAGGAGGTTCAATCCTAGAAGTATAACAAGCTTGCAAAAGGCTTCATCAAACTAAACTTTGATGGAGTGTCCAAAGGTAATCCAGGTAATGTAGGGATAGGAGGTATCTTCAGAGATATCCAGGGTAGGACTTGGCTACTATATGCAGCTTATGGGGGCAAGATGAGCAACAATGAAGCAGAGCTAATGGCAGTTAGACAAGGGATGCAAACAACGGTCAGGCTTGGATACAATCACTTAGAGGTGGAAGGGGATTCATTAATGGTAATCAATATGATGAGGAAATTATATAATGGGGAAAACTGGGAAAAGATCTGCCACAGTTGGAGAATAGCAAGCCTCATCCAAGAGCTGGGGGAAATTAGGAAAATATTTGGTTATATCATAATCAAACACATTAAAAGGGAAGGAAATAGAGCAACCAATTTCCTTGCCAATTGAAGAAGTGACCCGCAATTGGGACATATGGAATGGACCTGGCCTATACATCCTAGCGACATAAGAATGGATCCATTAAATGAAATATTAATCAAAGATGAAGAAATGTCATAATATAAACCATAAGAAGAACAATAATACCCCTATCGGGGTGACGGTGGAAGTAAAGAGTCATAATTGCGTTGTCAGAGGTAGGAAGGGGCAAGAACGACCCGCTACAGTTTGCATGAGGGCAAGATGGTATGTAGAGGAGTACTGTCGAGGGATGAGGAGAAGTGGGATATGGAATATCCGTGTGAAGAGAGGTGGGAAAAATGGTGAAGTAGGTAGGATGGGACAGTAGGGTGGCGGCAAGAGGGAGTATGTAAGGAAGGGCAAGATAGGTAGGAAGGATAGAAGGAACGGGGAAGGAAGAAGGAGTAGGATGAGGAAGCCAAGAATCCATCTAGTGCATAGGAACTGTTCATCTGGGTATCTTAATTGTCGCCTCTCTACATTTCGATTTGCATCTTGTAGAATGTTGGGGGGTGATAAATCCAGGGACAGGGGGGCGAAGGCAGGTTCTATTGGGGGACTCCATGCAGGCTCTAAGCTTGCATTCCAGGAGAAGGGTAAGGGTATGGTTATTGACAATAAAAGGAAGGTTGAGCCTAAAGCCTTGGATTTTGAGGGAGTCAGTGAGTGGGGCAGGGAGGATGTTAGGTCAGTAAGTCTGGGAAGGGATATTAGGCAGAGTGGTGAAAGTAAGTGGGGTTGGGAGGATGACTTGAATGAGAAGCTTTGAAAGGCGTTAAAGCCTTCCCAAGAGGAGTTTTATGCGGGGAACAAGAGAAATGCAGGAGTGAAAGGGAGTGGGGGAGAGAGTTATGAGATCCTGTCAAAAGGATTCACCATGCTGAGGAACTCTCGAGCAGGGGATTTTAGAACAAAAATGGGGGACCATGAAGGCGAGGGAGAATTAGGTAGCAATAAACAGCGTGAGAGGAATGACAGGGGGAAGGGGGAGGAAGGAGAGAATAACCCCCCTGGAGAATTGGGAATTGGAAAGTGCAGACATAAATAGCAAACCCCTGAGTGGATGGGTATCTAGATGGACGATGAATTCATCCTAACCCATTACTGTTCGTCCTATGAACAAATAGGAGGGAGCAGTGAAGTGGATAGGAATGCCCGCAGTCGTGGTCGAGGTCGGGGTCGAGGTCAGAGAGGACAAACTTACAATCGGGAGGGGTCATAGGGCAGTAAAACCTGTGGCCAACAAAGGGGCCGTCGTTTGATGGACGAGGTCGTACAAGAAGCTACATGTGCATACATGATGGATGCCAATGAAGAATCAGGGATATTATCAATGAGATGGAAAAGAATTTTAGGGAAGAGGATTCTGAGGAGGAGATGGATGAGTGGCGAGAGCTGGTAACTCACCCGGGCAACACACGTGGTAAAATGGCACAGTTTAAGCAAACATTACACTTATATTGGGCAATGAGAAGTTTGTTGTGCAAGGTAGCAGAGCAAGTCTCAATGGGATGACTCTGGTCACCAGAGACATGCCGGACTATAAATAGGACCTGCTGGCCATTCAGTCTCAGCTATGAAAATAGGATATGCCAGTGGAATGCATGGAGAGACAAATCCTCAATATACTTCACAGAACTTTTGGGCAAGACAGTGCAGCAGCGGATCCAGAAATGAAGGCTCCCACTGTCGATGACTGAGCAGATTGTGTCCTTGATCTCTGATCAGTTTTGTTTTTTAGTGACAAGTTTTCTTTTATGTTTGCATGGTAGCTAGAATATTAGATAAAAACTGTAATTTCAATATTTCTGTGTACATTGCATGGTTAGAAAGACTGCAAACCTACAAATTTTGGATGGCATATGTTAAGTATAGGTGGCCAAAAAGCTTGATTTCCCATTGGGCAAGCTGAGGTCACCTACGGTTTGTAAATGTATCCAGTTTGTTAATAAATAAAAAAGAAACTACCTAAACTTACACTATATATATATATATATATCTATATATATATATCTATTAAAAAATAATATAATATTTTAATTATAATTATTTTGAAAACAAAATTACAATACTTTTTAACCGAGAAAAATAAAATTTGTAATTTTTTATTTTTAAGATAATAAATTTTCTTTCAAAATATATTGCCTTCTCTTTCAAAGATGGATTTAGTCTTACTTTTATCATGAACACCAAACATACATTTTCAAAGATAGATTTAATCTTACCTTTATCATGAACACTAAACATACATTTTCAAAGATAAATTTAAACTTACTTTATCATAAACACCAAACATACATTTATAATTTATTATAAACACCACCATATCTACATCTAGTATCATCATAAATACCATTACTATTATAAAATTTATCCTATCCAATATAGAAAAGGCTTTATGTTTTAATGATGTATTTAATCTTACTTTTTATCATTAACACCAAACATCTCTTTATAGGCTATTAGAAATACCACCATCTCTACACCCACTACCTACACCCGTACGACCCTTATTCTTTCATCATCAATACCAAACATATGTTTTTAAGATATAATAAACACCAACATATATACACCCAATATCATCATAATCTTATAAATACAAGTCTGTGATTGATGGATGCCAATGAAGAAATCAAGGAAATTATCGATGAGATGGAAAAGAATTTGAGGGAAGAGGATTCTGAGGAGGAGATGGACGAGTGGCGAGAGCTGGTAACTGACCCGGGCAACACACGTGGTAGAATGGCATAGTTTAAGCAAACATTACACTTATGTTGGGTAATGAAACGTTTGTTGTGCAAGGTAGTAGAGCAAGTCTCAATGGGGATGGCTCTGGTCACCAGAGACATGTCGGACTATAAACATGACCTGTTGGCCATTCAATCTCAGCTATGCAAACATGATATGCTAGTGGAATGCATGGAGAGACAAATCCTCAGTATACTTCACAGAACTTTTGGGCAAGATAGTGCAGCAACGGATGTAAAAATGAAGGCTCCCATCATGGATGACTGAGCAGATTGTGTCCTTGATCTCTGATCAGTTTTGTTTTTTAGCAACAAGTTTTCTTTTATATTTGCATGGTAGCTGGAATATTAGATAAAAGCTATAATTTCAATATTTCTGCATACATTGCATGGTTAGAAAGACTGCAAACCTACCAATTTTAGATGGCATATGTTAAGTATAGGTGGCCAAAAAGCTTGGTTTCTCATTGGGCAAGCTGAGGTCACCTACGGTTTGTAAATGTATCCAGTTTGTTAATAAATAGAAAAGGAACTACCTAACTTACATAATATATATATATATATATATTATATATATATATATATATATATATATATATATATATATATATATATTATAATATATATATATATAGTATATATATTATATATATATATATTATATATATATATATATATATATATTATATATATTAAAAAAGTAAATATAATATTTAACTATAATTATTTGAAAAACAAATTACAAAACTTTTAACCGAGAAAAATAAAATTTGTATTTTTTTTTATTTTAGAGATAATAAATTTTCCTTCAAAATATATTGCCTTCTCTTTCCAAAATGGATTTAGTCTTAGTTTTATCATAAACACCAAACATACATTTTCAAAGATAGATTTAATCTTACCTTTATTATAAACACTAAACATACATTTTCAAAGATAAATTTAAACTTACTTTATCATAAACACCAAACATACATTTATAATTTATTATAAACACCACCATATCTATATCTAGTATCATCATAAATACCATTACTATTATAAAATTTATCCTATCCAATATAGAAAAGGCTTTATGTTTTAATGATGTATTTAATCTTACTTTTTATCAATAACACCAAACATCTCTTTATAGGCTATTAGAAATACCACCATCTCTACACCCACTACCTACACCCGTACGACCCTTATTCTTTCATCATCAATACCAAACATATGTTTTTAAGATATAATAAACACCAACATATATACACCCAATATCATCATAATCTTATAAATACAAGTCTTTGATTGACCAAAAACATGTCTTAAACATGATACATGACACCCAAGTCATGATAATCTCAACTTTATCTCTAACGGATGGTATAGATAAGCCCTGTGGTACCTTCCTATAAGCCCTACACATACCTATCAGCAACATAGTAATGTCTCCTTAACGCTCCATCTCTCTTAATTCCAACATCAACCATTAGTACTAAATTATCGGAAAAGTCAAAGATGTATGTATCAATAGCCATCTCCAAACACTAATCACGGAGCGGAGAAAACGGAGTATGTAATAAATATTGGAAATGCTGATATTAGATGGATAAAGCTACCGTGCCCATCTAGGGGTTGTTTGTTTATTTTTTCTTTCAAGGGACATGCTCATGTCACACTCCAAACGCCTATCTATGAAGAATGGGGAGGTGTTACGATTGACCTTCGTATGCTAATTTATGAAAAATAGAGGTGTAAAGTTATTAGTTTTGTTTTTGTCCATGTAAGAATTTAGAAATTGATGGTTTGTAAATCAGTGTAAGTTTGATTTTAGAAATCGATTTTTTTTTTTCGATTTGTCGAGCATTGTAATTCAAGTTATAATGTTTAATTTTGAAAAACAAATAAATATTTTTCAATATTATTGAAAAAATATTTTTCAAACATTTGATTGGACCATAACATTGAAAGTTTATTGCAGTTTTTGTTGCATGTGGATAACTACCCCCATAATTTAAATAACTTATTTACCATCACTTACTGCCGGCCATAATTTAAGCAATTATTCGCATAACAAATGAATAAGAACAAGATGGAAATAAATATATGTATCAGTGTGTTTTCTTCAACACTTTAACATGTAGGAGTACAAGTGTAAATGTGCATACTTAGTAGCATAGTTACCAAGTTCGATTCGGTACGAAAAAAATTCGGCAGTATACCTTTTATTCCATTATTTTAAATAATTTAAATACACAATTATAACATTGAAAACAACAAAAACTCTTTTAAAATTGTTTCAATTATAAATATTGCAAATAAAATTATATATTGGACCAATTAACTTAGTTTTTTATTTAGAATAGCCAGTAAGATAATAGGTTTCAAGGATTTTTGTATTGATACATTCATCCACCTACACCATAAATTATATGATATTTAATAGAAAGTGTATTTCCAAGAAATTCTATATTACAATGAACCACATAAATTCCACATTACTAAGTATTTTATGTTCATAATGAAATGCTATATTAAGTGTGTGCAAGCATTCTTTAAAAATACACTTATATTATCAATTACTAATTATTCATTTATCAAACCAAATCCACTTCTAATTTATAATTTATGGTAACAACATTTATTATTTTATACAATACAAAATGTTAATCTATGTAATTTAATACTTACTCAAAATAATATAAAATGTCAATCTGTGTAGTTTAATACTTATTCAAAAACTCAATCAATTTTAAAAACAAAATTTCATTCACTAATATAATGCATGCAATATTTCTACTTTTTTTTTTTCCCGTAGAAAAAAAGTCGTAATTTTATTCATATAGATAAAATTACATTTTGTAGATGCCAGAGGCATATGCAAATGGTTATTCCTGAAATGACAGGCAGCGAAATAGAGAAATAACACAAAATAGCAGATCATTGTTCCTGTAATGACAGGAAGTAACAAAAATAGAATAACAGAAAAATGATAAGTTCCAGCATTTCTAAACTTTCCTACCCTTCTTCTTCTCCACCCGTCGCCATCCTTCGGAGTCAGCTGTGGATGTAATAATAGCTAGCTGGTTTTCCATTGGGTTCAATTGAGTTCTTTGTCAGATTCCGAGCCCTCTGATCCATGGGTTCGTTTGATGCCACTGACTTCCATTTGTAACTCTGGTTGCAGATCTGAAATGTGTGGCCCCAAATGAGTGGTTGGGGCATTTACTTCCGGATTTTGATTCTGTCTCATTTGAGTGTCTGGTTCTGTCTGGTTCTCTGTAGGCTCCACATTTATGTCTTCTTCTTCCAATGGGTCGGTGTGCTACCAGCCTTTGGGATTTTTTTGTTGTTTCTTAGTTCTCCTGGGGTCCTTTCTAGCAAAAGGGCAGTCCTATTGAAGGTGCCCTGTTTGCATGCAGCCCCTACACCGGAACATTGTGTTCTCATAGTCAAGCTGTTGTATCCATTGAGAATTATTGAAGTTCAGCATGATGTGGTCAGGTAGCCCCTGACTCAAGTCCACTTCTACACACATTCTTGCGAATGTAAATATTCCCCTTATGGCTCTGTCTTCATCCATTTTGAGGAATTTCCCAAGGGTGTTCCCAATGGCTGTTAATACTTTTCGATGCCAGAAATGTAGAGGGAGCCCATGTAACCTTACCCATACTGGCATCTTTGAGACTATCATTGTATTGGCGTCGAAATCAGAAAACCAGGGGGTGGTGAAAAGGCCAGCACTGCCCCAGAACCAAGGCCCCTGATTGATTATACTGTCTTTTTCTTGTTCTGTGTTAAATCTAACTATGAAAAACCCTTTAGGGCATAGGTATATTTCACAGTTAGATGTCCATGTTGAGTAGATCCATTGGTGCAAGGCATCTGATTTTGGCCAAAAACCATTAAATCTAGAAATTACTGCATGTTTAGATAAGTTGTTATGTAAACTTGTTACCTCTGGCATAGATACTTGTAGCGTTGGTGATTCTGGCTTCTGTTCAACAATGTAGGGTCCTGGTAATTCTGATGGTGGTGCTGCTGTATTTTTCATTTTGTCCTTCCCTTTTACTGCATCCCGAAAGGAACCTGTATTTATTGAGCTGGTTCTAGTGCTTCCGCCCCGCAATCAGAGATTTAGAAAGATGGTTGAATCTTTGGCAATGCCGTAGTGTTGGAGGGTTTGGTAGTCCTGCAAACTGTGCCCTGAGCATATGAGGTTTTGAAGATGTGCTGGGGTTCCAAGGAGGCCCTGGATTTCCTTTTTTAACTCAAGTATGCTCATTCCCTTACTGATTCGCATGCAAAAGTGTTTTCCATCGATCGATTTGATGAAGATCTGAACCAGATCTGTGTCCGTGAGAAGTGGATCAATCTTGTAAGGCCCTCTCTGAATTGGATCTGGAAGATTGACTTGGATCTGGAATGCATGTGATTCTTGAGGTAGATCTGGCTGGTTCAAGAGAGAAAGCTGCTTTAGAGTTGAGCTCGTCTGAACTTGCCGCCTGATAATTGCTTGCCCATAGATCTGGGTTTTTTGGAGGCCCCAAGATCTACTGGGCTTCTGATCTGATGGTTTGACTGCAGATCTGAGCATCTGACTGCCATCCATGGTCAGGAAGCTCGATTCAGAACTGAACCTTGACCCTGCAAACACAACTTGGACTAGATTGGGTGAAATGGAAGGATGTGGACAGAACGCTATTGACCTTGTTGCAGAGTCGGGATCTTGACGTCGGATCTTGAGGATTCGATGAATGCAGATCTGTAATAAATGCAGATCTATGACCCCATTGTGCATATCTGTGACATTGAGCCCCTCTGCTTGGATACTGCTGAAATCTTTCTTCAAAAAATGCTCGCCTTCCTTTACACGTTCAGTGTCTCGAGTGCCAGAATTGAGTTTTATGCCTTCATTTCCTTCTGCGCTTAGGCTGATGCCAACGGCCCCCGCAGAGGCGTCTTCCTTCTTCAAGGCTAAGAGTTTCGCTGGCATGGAGACCAGGAAACCGCAGATATCTATGAAACCCTCTGCATGTAGTAAAACTTCAAGATTAATCCAGGATTTGGGTTCCATGAAATTAGCGGGAAGCCTTGTTTCACACCCTGAGATTGACAGGTCGTCTGCGACAGAGAAAAACCAGCAAGTTTCTTAGTTACTAAGGAAGTTGATAAATCACAACATTTCTACTTATTAAAATATATTTGTTTAAATTTGGTAAATCTACAAATTTATATTACTTTATTTTATAAAAAAATAATTACCACATACATTATTAATCATAGATTTTTAAATACTTCATTAAAGATTTTCTTACAAAATTCTTATTGCATAAACTGACATCTCGCCTTATCATTTATTAACCCTAATCTTATGCCATTTCATATATCCGGAAGGGTTTTGAACCGTATATGGAAATCTAAATCTCTAATTATGAAGCTGCTAAGGAATTTCCTGTAAAATTCTTATTGCATAAAATGACATCTTAACCATAATCTTTGCCATTTCATAGATAAGAAAAGGTTTTGAAATGTAAATGTAAAGCTAAATCTCTAATTATGATTAGAAATCTACAATGGCCTTAATATATTAATCCGTTAATCCGTGAAACTATAATTGTGATCTAAATATCTAATACATTGTACTAAACTCGAATGGACGTATTAATTCGCAAATAGAATCGAACCGACAAATTTTTGATTTTTTTGGTAGTACGCCGAACTTGGTAACTATGCTTAGTAGTGGATACTATACTTAATTTGATTTTTTTTTAATTTATTCTCTAATAAATTTAAAGAAATTAATTATTTTATAACATTAAATTGTGTAGAATTTCAATTATGTGATAGTTTTTGGAAACATCTAATATATTGAGTGAATAATCTTTTTTTATTAGGATAAATAAAATGATTAAATAATGTTTGTGAAAAACCATCATATTATTGATAAATAATGAATGGAAAAAAGTAAAAAAAATGATAAAGATAATGAAATAAAAAGGAAAAAATGAATTATGAAATTTAGAAAAAAGTTAGTTAATATAACTCTTAGTCTAGTTTGGTTATGCTAGTTAATATCCTTTCACAAGTGCATGAATCTCTTCCGTATGAGACACAAGATTGCATAACCAGAAAACACAAAGAACCAAATCAAAATACCACTCATCTTTTCCCTATGACACACAAGATTGCACAGTCGAAAAAACATAAAGAACCGAACCAAAATAGAACTATAAGAATACAAAGGAAAAATTATAAGAATCATCAAACAAGTCTATCACTACTAAGGAATAATTGTGAATGGGGAGTGATATATCTGTCTTTATAGAGAGAAATCTAGAAGAATAAATTTGGTCAAGGTATATGATCAACCAAGGAAAAAAAAAACAAAAGTATAGAGAAGTAGATTTGACTGACTCCACACGGGGGAGGGTGGTCATGTTAGGAAAATAAGGTGAAACAAGAACGATAAAAAAAATAGGTAAGGAATGCATAATGTCGTCGTAGTACCATCCACCAAGGCATATATATTATCAAATTTTTCTTGAATTTTTTTTTTTATATAAATCAATCTCTCTCTCTCTCTCTCTCTCTCTCTCTCTTAATCCTGAATTGACAATCATCCAAGCTTTTGTATACTTAACTTTTAAAATGAACTTTTTGTAGTTTCCAATTCTTTTTTCTTATTTCTATTGCGTACCATTGAATTTGTTTTTAAACATTATAGTTAGGGAATGGTGCCAGCAAAATTATAGCCACACATACAGATTAAATCTACACACAAAAACACAATGACTCATAGATATTTTAATCCATTATGCAAAATACAATATTGATATCCAATCGGTCTATACTCATAAATAAGATTATGGAGTGAGAAAAACATTATATGTTCAATGGATATATAGAATTAAGTTATGTGATATTGAGAATAAAAAAATGTTTGTATTTGCATTGAGTAATTTCATTTTATTATTTCATGAATAGTATCATGTCTTGTTACATGCACTTTGTTCTCCATTTTTTTGGTTTGTAAATTATATAGTTTTATATATATAAATTTCCTTTAGATGTATTATTAGTTTGAAATTTATTTGTAGGTTTTATAACTCTATGTGACACATAACCTTTGTTTAAATTTATTTGAGTAAAATAATTGTATTTGTATTTTTTTATATTTTATGTTTAAATTGAATAATATTATATATATAAATTAATGTTTGTATTTTCTATACTTAGAGTAATTATGTTCTATTTTAATATATAATTGTTTTAGTAAACAAAATTTGTTAATATTTTCAACCTTCTTCTTTGATTCTTTAGCTAACTCTATAACCCATACAACAACTATATAAAAGTGTTGTTGTTATTGTTTTTTTATTTACTATTTACACAATAGATAACCTTCTTCTGGGACCCTTTAATTAACTCTATAGCTCAAAGAACAAGAATATAAGATTGTTGTTGTTACTATTTTTTTTTTCATTTATTATGTATAGAGTACAGGACATTCATGCTCATGGTTATCTATTTCTCTACACAAGAGTTTTAATAATAACAACGATATTACCTAAGAAGAAAATATCACTATTGTATGAAATGATTATATTTTTATCACAAGTACTTTTATGATTTTTTATGAAAACCATTTAGGAGGACTATCATTTTCAAATTTTTTTATTGATCTTGATCTTGGACCTATGGATTATGAGCCCACAAATGCAACTCATCCTCACTTCCACTACGAACTGAAGAACCTTGTGGTCTACATGTAACATTAATTCATCTAACAAAGTCAATGAATCTATGCTCCAGCCATCAATGCATTAAATCACCATGCACACACATAGAAATACATAAAGTAGAAATCAAATTTCATTAATTAAACCCACTAAACTATTAGATAACATCTATTGGTGCCTTGGATGGCCATATTTTCATTTTAATGACCCTCTCTTTTCAATACCCAAAGGCTACAATTTATAGAGGAAATTACAATATTGTGGATCATTTCAAGATCCATGCTCTTCTCCGTAAAGCTATTAACATGATCCTCTCCACAAAGCTCTCAACATGATATTTTTCACAAACCTCTCAAAATTATCCCTAAGATCCCTCAAAAATTTGATTTTTCAAGCTATTTAACAAATCATTTGCCTTTTGACACATTTTCTCATTTTCACCTTCCAGAATTCGTTCTTGCTAATTTTTTTCAGAGGATGGGTCGATGCTATTGCATCAATTTATTAATAACATAAGATCATCCACATAAATTACTGATAAAAAAACACAACTTCTTATATGCATACTTCCTTTATTCTTTATGATTCAATTTTCTAACTAAATTATATATAAGTGTATAAGTAAAATAGAGGAGACATTCTTATTTCATTTCTATTTTACTCTTGATTTTGACTGGTCCTTCTAATTTTATCATTCATTGAAATGCTCAATTATACAATGAAATTTTCATATAATTAGAAAGTAGCTCTTCTCCACTCTACTTGAATTCCTACTTTGTCCATTATTCTTCACAGTTATTATACAATGTATGGTATTTTTTAGAAAAATCAATAAGTGCTAATAAATATTATTTCTTCATCTCTTTTTTCAAAACATGAACAAGTTATGAGATGTTCAATGGTTGAATGCTTAGGAGAAAAGAGAAAAATCCATCACATTTTTCACATTATTAGTCCCTGCCTAGGCAAGAATCTAGCATCATATTAAGTGTCATGCCAAATTGATCAACACAATGTAATTGTGCATTACACTAAATTTGAAATTCATATGTGCCATCCATTCATTTGTATATTCATGTAATGTAAATACGATTTGAACAATCCTACCAAAGCTACTACTTTGCAACCAAATTACAAGATTTTTTTTCTTAAGGAAAATATAAATGGTCAAAATTTGTCATATAAATATGGATACAATTTTGCGTTGTAAAAAAATTTCATAGAATAATAATTTTTTGTTAGCTTACATATATGAAAAATATATAATAATATTCTCCATATTATAATATTTATTTAGATAGTTCATAGTACACTTTATATTTATCATGCTAGGAAATTCTATATGAAAATTTTGTAGCAACATAATACTTAATTTCAATGGTAGGGACTAGAATTTTGTGCAAAACTTGTCTATAGTTGAAGTCTATTTGTTCTATGATTTGGAGGGATTTTTGGTTTATTTTCCAGTCTAATTTGCTTAGAATCTCATGGGACTTTTTTGAAATCACAATTTTGATTTCTAAACTCTACACAATCCAAGTTCCCTAGGGGGTTTTCAAGGTGTTGAACCCATATGTAGTCAAAAATCAATTTTAAACAACAAAGTTCAAGATTTAGCTAAATTTGTTTTGCCAATTTCGTCCAAAAAAGCAAAAATTTATAATGTTTAGACAATGTTTTATTTAAAAGGCTAAAAGTGTCTATGTAAATTTATACTTAGAATAATGGAGAAATGTAGAATTCTCTAGATTATTCTATTATTAGATATTTGTTGTGATCCATTGTGATCAGTTAGATTGGATCCTATTCTTGAGGAATTTGTTAAATTATTCAACAAGTTTCCAATCTTATTTATGTACGAATGATTTGGTGAATGAGTGAGGTCTCCTACATAAGCACTATTCAGGTTGAGCTTGGCTCACCTGAGAGATGCTCATTTCCTCTATATTTTATCTCCCATAAATTTTAGTTGGTATCAGAGTGAGGATTGAGCTGGGTTTGTGACAAAGGTAGGATTGAGTAGTGGGTTATCACCTTTCTTCTGGAGTTGAAGGCATAGTTTGCATTAAGAAATTGTGATATTATTTGTGTGGAGCAAAGAAAGGGGTGTTGAGATTGCATGTGGAGGCATGCTTAAGGCTCATTCTTTCAAAAAAATAAACTCTAGAGTTGATTTTTGTCAAGCCAAACAAAATTGTGAAGTCCAACAAGTGTGGAAGTATGTGTGGACGACCATGTAGAATTGTTGAAGTAGGTGAGGGAGCTAAGTGCTGATTGTCTTATCGAGGAGCAGAGATGAACTGGTAAGAATGGAGTTATGGTGTATGGACAATTACATGGAGCACATCGTGGGGAGTTGAATGCCGAATGTCGGTAATTGAGTGTGGTGAGTTGGGCACTTGGAGAGTTTCTTTGTGGAGGAGCCGAGTGTAACATGGAGTTGTGCATGGAGCCGTCGTTGGCCATTTTTGGGATTCGATCTCTATTGAGAAGATTCATTGTGTTTTTTGTGGAAGGAATATGAGCATTGAAGTTATTGTTGGAGGTCTTTGTTGTTGTAGGTTCGATCTGCTGGTCGTGGAGGCCGAGGTCATGGAGTGTTGAAGGTTGAGGAGAGCAACCTATCTATTTTTGGCGGCATAAATCACTCATTAACTTGCTGCGTTTGCTAATAGTGAGGGACTATTTTTTGGATTAGTTATTCCCTGTGGATATATTCTCTATACATTGTAACCTGTTGGAATATTTAGGTGGTCATCTTTCCATGCAAAACACAGTGTTTGAAGAAGAACGCACAAGTTTTCTCTCTATATGTTGTCAAGTAAAAGAGTCAAGGGGCCCAATTACAAAAAATGAAAATTGTTGTATCACACAGGTTGACCTCAACCTGTGTGGTGCGGTGAATGGAAGGTTATGTGTTTCTACTACCTCGGCTGAAGTGTGAAGAAGTGTGGAGCTGCACGATATGAGAAAGTGACTAGTGGAAAATTGTGGTGTTTTATGCTCTGAGGTTGGAGCATCGACCACAGAGAGGTTGGTTGCTGCCAACGTTGTGAGTGGTTGTGAATAAATTATGTTAGTGTAGAGGTGAGCATAACAGTGTTGTGTTTAGAGGCTATTGAGCTGCTGCAAGACAGTGGTAATAGCTTTGTGGCAACATGGTTGGACCTCGAAGGTGCATTAGATTAACTGACCCTCGACTGGTTTGAGATATTCTTTGGATACATGGAGGTGTGAGACAACCGATTGGTGTATCGACATTGTGGAGCTGTGTATGAGATGTAATGCTACTTATTCACTATTTATTTTGGATTACTTGTAGAAAAGGTTGAGTAGTATGAAATTGTTGAAGAGGAAAGTTCATGGTACGGAATTGGATTGGAGGAGGAGTGAAGGTTGTTGGAACTACGAGCTCTTCAGTAGGGAAATTCATTTTTTTTAAGCACATTCACCTAGAGAAGTGCACCAATTCGCATGATAGGTGTAGAGGGGAAATCATTTTTAATCTGGAATCTGTGTTTTCTATGAGTTCAAAGATTCGGTGCAGGGAGAGAGATTGAAGTAATTCTCGTGGAATGGTGCAGAGAATGATGAGAGACGATACAGCACGACGTGAAAGCTTTGAGTTTTCCAATATAACATTCCATTTTTTTGTGTGTAGGTTATGGATCTGGACTAGTGTAGGTTTTGGAGAAAGCCTGCAAAGCCTATAGTGCACTGCTCCTCCAACCATGCCTTCATTTGCAAAAAAAATATTGCTGGGAGGTTGTAGCTTCGAATCCAATTCTACAATCTGAGTATGTGTCTGGAAGTAGCTCAAATACAAAGTTTTTGTTGGCTAGAATGGGTAAACAAAGGAGATTCAAACAGTTTCGGAGAGAACCGATACAAAATAAGAGGAAAAGTCAAAGGGCAGAACCAGTGTATTTTTTCGTTGAATACGAAGTGTTTCTAGTTGAAGATGAAGGATTTGACACTAATCTGAATGCATATAAGGATCAACATAGTGAAGAATTTGTTGCAATAGATGAAATTGTAAAAAGGTTAGTGTTTGATTTTCTCAGGGATAAATTATGAAATCTGGGCAACTGAAATGAAAACAATACTATGGAAGATAGATTTATTGAATTATGTTGAAGATGATTTTGTTAATTAAAGCCATGATATGAGTAGACATGCATCAACATTACATCTTATAACATCTTCATTAGATGAAAAAATCTTATTCATTATACTATGTGAATATGGTTAGATTTAAAATGCAAAAGTATTGTGGGATATTTAGAAATGAAGTACAATTTGAATGAGGTTGAAAATGATGAAAATATTGTTCTTGAAAATGATGATTCTTCTTTCAGTCTTATAATTGATTGTGGAACTGAAGATGGAAACATTAAGCCTACAATGATGGATGATGAATGTGTTCCTGTAGTTGAGATTGAAGCATGTGATGATTGAGAAACAACCATTGATGTAGAATCTGAATTTTCTTATGAAGAAAGTCTCTCTAATGCATATACATATGAAGTAAAATTGATGAGAACTATGTATCTCATGAAGCGTGGTTCAATATTATGCATGAAAAGCATCTTATTGATGAGTAGTTTTTGTTTTGTTTTTTTTTTTGTTTTTTTTTTTTTTTTTTTTTGTTTTTTAATTAATTAATTTATTTTTTTAAATTATTTATTTTATTTTTTATTTTTAATTTTATTTCTGGTGAGAAGAGATGCCTACCTCCATACATAAATCAAATGTAGGACAACATGTTTGCAACAACAAAATTGATTAAAGAGGTTGAAGATATGAAACAACCAACTATGTCAGTAGAGAAAGATGAAGCAAGGAAATCTCTCTTAAAAGATCATGATGACAAGAACCAATATGATTCTCTTTATGAATCTAACATTGTTTTTAAGTGTGCAAATATTGAAAACTAGGAAGAAGCAATAAAACTTGAAGAAATTGCGAACACTAAGGAACATGCAATAATGTTGAATACAAAGAATGTTATCCTGCAATCAAGATCAAGAAAGAGGAGATTAAAAGTTCAATTGTTCGACCTTTAACATAGAAAACATAAAAAGGAGGAGAAGCTCCAACACTATCTTATGGAGTGAAAGGTGAAGATGAAACTTCACCAACCAATGAACAAGCATGGACCCTTTTGTTAGGTTCCTATACCAATAGGAGTCATAATTTTTGAATGTCTGAGATTAAACATGCAATATGTACATACCTTTGCTTTCCACAAATGTTTTCCATATTCAAAAAAATTAAAAAATGTAAAGAGGGTATGTCCTAAAAGAATAATCAAAGGACAAAAAGAATAAGAAAAGATCAAAAAAAGTGAAAAATATGAACCCCAAAAACAAAAGACCATGAAAGTGAGCAAGCCAAAATCCCACTACTATTTACTTTTTGTGCATAATAAATGATTGTGTCTAGTTTGTAATCTTTGCCATAGTCCATGATAGTCAAAATGTTTTGAACTTGGTTATTTAATGTTTTGAATTTCATGTCTATAGATAGAGAATAAAAATCTAACCAAACTGTTTAATCTTGGCAGATAATTAGATAGTTAGAGTAAATAAAAGGAACTCAACTATTTAATCTAAGCCCTTGGATGCAATAAGGATAGATTTAGTTACTTTACTATTGTAAAAGAGAAAGAAAAATGTTTGATAAGGGTTTGCTAGCTCAAATGCGCCCTAATAAAGAGAAGTGAAAATGGTAGGATGAGTAGATGGGTAAGTAGAAGAAAGGTTGCAGAAGTATGGTGATTGATTAGACAAAAGCATGTTTATCATCTTTTCCTTCATGAAAGTTCTATAGAGAAATGGACAATCAAGCATGAACTTGGCTATCAAAGGCAATTAATTAACTTCCCTCATTCATTTCACCTTTTACTTAAATAATTTCCCACAATAAAGTTCAAAGTACTTAAAAACCCTAAGTCAAAGAGGCTCAAAGCATTTCTTTGACTTTTGGAGGGACTGAACCCTTGGCTCAATGACTTATAGGCAATAAGTACTAAAACCCCCTCATAAAAATTCATCCCCCCCTTCAGCTCATTCATTTTCTCTAATAATACTCCTTTCCTAAGGTGAAAATACTTTTACCTAGGAAAATTATTTATCCCCCCCCCACATAAATCATTTTCATATTAAAAACCCACAAAAACACCTTATCCTAAAGTATTTATGTTAATATTGGAAAATCATTAAAACATTTACTTAGGGTATGGTGCCCCTTTCCACTCATTTTATTAATTACTAATTTTATTTATTAAATCCCAATAAAAACCCATTTCCCCATAATATATTTAACTCCTACATATAAATTAACCCCATCCTTGTTTAATTATATAAACTATGATTTTCTACCCAAACCCCAACAAACCCACTAACTAATCGATTCGTGATTAAGTTAGCAAAAAACCCAATTAATCCCTCCGTTAATGACCCTGACACCTTAACCCCACTTTAATCCTTCATTAACTCAAAAAATGCCATACTAAATCAGCCGCCGAGCCCTCCACTAGCCTCCGTGCAACTTCCTCGCCCAATCATCGTACGATTGCCTCCCTCCACATCCAACAACCTTTATCCATTTCAGACGAGCCCGACATTCGAAAAAGTTGTTTTCTACCGAGCCCCTGATGCTACGTGTCCTTCCATGTATGGAACTGGGCGGCGTCCCCCCAATACCACCAAGTGCCCAAAAGCGGTGCTATGGAAACCACTTATCGCCTGCCTGCTATGCGACAAAATAGCTATTGTTCACCCTGCTAGACGACAAATGACTAGTATTCACCTGTACCTACCAAAATTGACTTTCGCGCATAAAGTCAAAAAGCCCCAAATCATTTGTTTTTATCATTTTTTCAACTGTAAACCTCCACGCACGCACCTCCGAATGTCGAAGCTGTCAACCTATGTCCAATTGCACCCTAAAGACACCACAGAGCACCTAGTTCACCTTCAATCCTACACAGAGCCTTTTCGACCATTCACAGTTGCCAGCCGCCCTGTTTAGAGCTTGTTTTCCTTAAATTCCAGGTATTTAAGCCATAATTCACTGGAAAACCCTGTTAATTTCAGAAATAGTTTCTAGTTTTCCTAGTTAAGGTAAAAAGTTAATTATAGAGACTCTAGCAACTCAAATATACTCTGTACTGAACCACCATTGCTCTAAAGGACTGAAAGTGACCTCCTCCACTCTCAAATCCACAAGAACTAAGAATGGTTGCCCCAATTGCCATGGATGTTAGACATATTTCCACTCCTAATCTGGACCTAGACCACCTCCCCCTGGCTGATAAGAATTTCCAAATAAAGGACACCTCTGTCCATGAATCCCCTCTCAAACTACACTGTCGATACAGAGACCAATACCTAAACCATGCTGATAAAATTGGTTGTTGGGAGTCCAATTTTCCCAAGTACTAATTCCTTGAAGTTCACATTTTCCAAAAAATTGTCCATTATTGCCATGCAAATTATATCCCCGGTCAAAGAGCAGTGATGTCCCCTAACCAAACCATACTTTCCACCATCACTGCTGAATCTATTAATGAGATGCTACCAATTCAACCAAGGAAAAACTTGACTTCTCTCTCCATTGGAGACTTGTTGGACTTATTTCCCAAGCTCAACCCTGCAAGATTGGTCCAAATAATCCAAACCTTCATTGTAGAAGAAAAGTATACCCCCAAAGAACCCTCTCCATATGTGTATACCATGTTTTCCCCATTTAGCCAGGACATTGTAGTAATGATATCCAGTGTCTTAGGTTATACCACCAGTGAGTATATAGATGAAATCACCGTAGCTTTCATGTCCATATACACTCCAGGACAACCTCTTGGTGTCATTTATGATTATGCCAAATTTATAGCTGATAGGATGCATGACCAGTTTCTTAGAATGAGCAATGAGAGTATTTAAATACTCCTCTGTTTTGTATCACATTTTTCTATACTACCAAGCAGATAAGTTCCCCTTTACTCTCCAGAAGATTGACAAAAATGGTTACCCTAGATCAGTAATTTTCTGGACTCCATTGATCCATAAATATGACCCCCCATATTCATATACAGATTTCATAGACCTATTTGTACATCCCATTGTGACAATGTTGATAGGAATCCCTCCTCCAAGAATCAGTTCAGAAAACAAGAGGATTTTGGGTCCCTATAATACTAGTGATTACCCCATTACTATTGTAGTTGTACCCCTTATTAATATTGTTGTGCCTCTATTGCCCCCATATTGTTATTACTGTGCCCCATAGAATCCCTCTATTGTTATTTTTGTGGCTTTATATTATTATTGTTAGGTCAGCTGAGTTATATTGTGACTCCTTAGACTCCTATAT
Source organism: Pinus taeda (assembly GCA_000404065.3). Taxonomy (NCBI): domain Eukaryota; kingdom Viridiplantae; phylum Streptophyta; class Pinopsida; order Pinales; family Pinaceae; genus Pinus; species Pinus taeda. Next base: position 111,488 of record APFE030724787.1, read on the forward strand.
ATAGAAAGGAGGTTTTGTCATTTGTATCATCGAAGAATTGTTCATTTATGTAATGTAAAGGAGGTTTCCCCTCGAAGAGACTGAATTCTAAGGCGTTGATCTATCTTTCCTATCTCTTCTTGAGTTGGTTTCATAACATTTGGTATCAGAGCTTTGGATTCTAGGGTTTCGCTACTCCAAACAGGTCATCGTGGCATTTTCTTCATAAATTTTTTTCTGCGACATTTCAGAAGTCAAAAATAAAAATCATTTGAGAAGACATCGCACTGAATCTTGGGTTCGAAATTCAGAGCTTTTTTCACTACATTTGCGGAGATATGGTTCGACGAAGTTGGTCTTTTTGCAAGCTCTTGAATTACATTCCAAATAGGTGACCTCGGGATAATCATCGTAACATTTTCTCTGAGCATTGGATTGAAATTTCGTAAGAAGGTACAAAAAGAGGACAGACTGTAGTTTCTTGTATATATTTTTTAGAGCCAAAAGATGAAATAGGGACTTGTGGCACATTGTACAAGTTTGCCCTACTGAACTAGTCCATAATCAGGTCACTGTGTGAGATTTCGCATAACTCTTCCTTGGAGAATCCAATTTCGATCAGACTAGTGGCATTCGAAAGAGGACACAGAGGGCTACTATAGGTCACAATTTCAGAACTGGATGATTTGAATGTACAGAGATACATCAGAGGCAATATCGGGCTCCTACAAAGTGAAAAAAGGTGTGTAGATTCTTTTAAATTTTTGCTTAAGATTGGTTTGAAATTTATTT
>APFE030724796.1:0-22568 GCA_000404065.3 Pinus taeda
AGAATAACTTTTCATTATCATGAATTCATGTTAGAACTCAGAAATCCTTGTGTGTTTATTAAAAACACACAAGTCCTATTTAGACACGTGCTTTTAAATTCATCCATTAAAGCTCATATTTCTTTATGTGAAACAATAGCGTTTCATAGTTGGATATTTTCTTCAAAACTCAAAAGTTAATATATATATATATATATTATAATATATATATATTTATAATTTATTACCGTTGATAATAGTTCACCCTAAATGTTTAATTTATTTTATTATTTATAAATGAAAATTTATTAACCATGTTTATTGAGATTTAAGTTTTTAGTTTCTAAATTAATTTATCAATAATTATTAGATAGATAATAGAAATTTCGCTTCCACAAAATGTTGTAGAATATTATTAATAATATTTATAAGTTAAAAGTTGAGATGTATTCTAAAAATAGTTATTCCATTTTTTCATTTTAATTAAATTAATTAAAAAAATACCACATGAACATGTGTCATGTGAGTATGACTCATAGTTTTTTAAGCATGTAGTAATAGTGTGTCATGTGAGTATGACTCATAGTTTTTTAAGCATGTAGTAATAGTAAAGCATGTTATTGGTGATTTCTACTAGGGACCTTGCAAGATTGTTTGGGCTGAGGCAAGAGACCATTATAGTTTGTAATAATTTTGTCAACAATATAACGAAACTCCTCTCTTCTATTTTGGAACAAAAAGGTGTTCCTCCATTTCCAAATTTCCCAAAAACATAGGAGAGGAATGGATCTCCAAGAGGCTTTCTGAGCACTCCACCATTCCAGAGAGTTTTTAATGGAAGAATGCAAGGTAAAACAGAAACCAAAAGATTTAGATAATTGTTTCCAAACCTGTGCTACATTGTAAGAAAATGTGATCATTGTTTCATCATCAGATTTGCAAATGGAACGTATGCCTGGTCCATGCCAATTCCTCTTCTGTATGTTCTCTCAAATAAGATTTTTATTGTGGAAAACTAGCAAAGAGAAAATTGTAATTTTACTTGGGATGCCTATCTTTTCTGTAGAATAGTGGGAAAATGTTGCTCTGAGAGAGAAGATACCATGTTGTTTAATGTTAAGTAAGTGTCTGCCACACTAATATTATTAGAGGACATCTTCCCTTTCTAGGTAAGATAGTCACGAGCTTTCCTACGACAAATTCCTACATTCCTGATGTTAGACGAGACCTTCTCCCATTGAGCTGCCTCTTGGTTATGAAGACCGATTCTTTTTGCCTCTTTCCAGATCGGAATCGAACCTTGCCAGCCCTCTATGAGTTGTCCCCATACAAAAATGCCCGAACTGTGCAGAGAGTTTATTATTTCTAGGGGAATAATACATTCCTCCCCTACCCCAAGGATAGGATCAACATCGATTAAAATTATGATACCATTCTGAAAGTTCCAGGTGAGTTGTCAAATAAAAAACAGTTGTATCAATGAGCATCTTTAATACAATCTTTACTGGAATGGAGGCAATGGAACAAATAATAAAGCAAAAGCTATGGCTCTTTGGGGTCTTCTATGGTTTAGTCATTTTCTAGATATTCCGAATTTACACATTCATGGAGATTCCAAAGTTATAATTGATCATGTTCTTCGAAAGCTGTCTATAAAGAATCATCTTCTTTTAGGATGGATGAAAAGGATTGAGACCTGCTGGCAATCACAAAAAGGATACACAATTCAGCATATAGACAAGTTACAAAACAAGCAAGTAGATTGTTTATCAAAGAAGGGCTTATTACAAGATCTTGGCAAATGGCATATGGTCATCCAATGAGAGAATTGCATTTACAATTTTGAGGATTTCATTCCTCCTGATACTTAATGTTCATTCTGTATACTATTGCTTTATCTTACTGTGCATGGTTTTTTTCCTATTGATGGTTTTGTTCTGGTCTGGCCACTGGGCAAATACAGTGTCCTTTGCGAAGTGCTTTCCATTTCGTAGATGGTGTCTTTCATCAACAGGTTTTTTTTCTCTTGCACATTATATGGAGCAATCTGATAAGATCTGTTTCTCAATATGTGTCCACATACTTGCTCAGCTCTATTTTTTACATGAGGAGTTGTAATGATCCTCTTTTGTACAACATAATCTTGACTGTCACTTGTTCAGATGGAACAAGTTTTATGTATGCTATATGTATTTTACCAAATGATATTAATATATGTTTTTTTCGTACTGGAAAAATAAATAAAAATAAAAATAAAAATTAAATAAAATAACTAAATAATAAAGTTTAAATCTATATATATTAATATAATAATTTTAAATAGTATTGTAACAAAAGCTATTTAATATTAATACTAATTAATTTAATTTTAAATTATAATTTAGTTAATTTTTATGATTTTTTAAATCTTGGCAATATAAAATGTGTTATAAAGTAAGTATTTGGATGTCTATCCATGCTTACCAACCATTTAATTTACATGGTTGCACTAGTAATAATTATGTATCCATAAGAATCTATAAATCAACCATATAATCTAAAACCTCACTTGAACAATACACCCTAAATAAATGATTCAATAAATTAAACTCGCTTTTAAAATTCTTCTAAAAACATTACTTGAAAATTAAGTCACAAAATGATTAATATTTGTATTGAGGATTTAATTATTTGGCATTAATTTAATTATATAATTCAATTATGTCCATAGAGATGTTTATTTTGGTATATAGTTTTCAAAATTTTAATTTAATTGTTAACAATTATGAGATGGATGGTAGAGATTTAACCTCCATAAAATATTCCAAAATATTCTTAATAGTAGTCATATATCAAAGGTTGAGATTTATCTCAAAAGAAGTTATGTCATTTTTACCTTTTTTTTTTGTTAATTATGTTCTTCTATTGCCTTGAAATTACCCTCATTCAAATCACAGTTTGGCCTATTCATCATCATGGTTTGCCACAAGTGAAATGGCCTATTCATCATCATGGTCTGCCACAAGTGAAAGTGAAATCAAATCAACTACGTGGAGCGCAATTACTTGCATTTGAGGCTAACAAAATTCTCTAATGAGTGTACTAAGATAATATCAAAATTACTACGACATCTGCAAGTTACAGCTAGCCATACATCAACTATAAAGAAAATATGTTGTTATAACCAAAACATGAACGTAGAAGACTAGACGAGCACCATTTGTCAGAAGATGTTACTAGGGTTGGGTCCTCAGCACTTGTGCCTATTTGAGGTTTGAGGCCACACTAGAGGTGACACTCTATATGTGCTAGGGCGGTGTCGAGGATGACCAAGCAAGAGCGTTAGTGTTGTTGGACTCTCTAAATTTCATTAAGTTGGTGGGAGAAGCAAACCAGATTACCCAGAACATTCTAATGAGTGTCAACGCCATTGAGACATCGTGCAAACCATAAATTAAATTCCACCAAGCACTTAAATCAAGTTGAATAACTTGCTAAGAATGGACATAGGAGGATATATCCATGTGTTGACAACCCACTAGGCTTTGGAGTGCTAAAAATGATACGGCCCACTCCTCTAGATGCCACAAATTCCCAGGTTGGCAATCCCTTCAACCTCCTCCCAACACCATTTTGTCATAGGATGGGAGTGATGAGGTTCCAAGCTTGAGGGGGCCTAGGCCTCCACAAACCAACAAGCCAGAAAAGTCATTGTCAAGGTGAAGATATCCCACCTACGACTGGGAATCACCTCGAGTGCAACATAAAGACACATAGCAGCGACAAGGGATACAAGAGTGACTGATGGAAGTGAAGGTTTTCATCTTAATGTGGGTGAATGCTAAGTATTTTGGCATGTGTGAGTGTATGGGATGGGATAGTCATGCCATCCCGCCCCATCTTTAATGCAAGGAGAGGTAGGCTCCCCCTTGTCTATTGGATTTGTGTTCCACACCCTGAACAGGGAACCTTTTTAAACATTTCAATTATATTGATTAATTAAAATAAATGACATATGAACAAGTGTTATATGAAATGAGTTTTTTTTTTTTCATCTTTAATGCAAGGAGAGGTAGGCTCCCCCCTGTCTATTGGATTTGTATTCCACACCTTGAATAGGGAACCCTTTAAAACATTTCAATTATATTGATTAATTAAAAAAAATGACATATGAACAAGTGTTAATATGAAATGAGTTTTTAATTTTAATTTTATTTTATTATTTATTTTATTTATTTTTATTATTATTATTATTTATTATTTTGCAATATAGTTTTCATAAGCCATGGTATTGTATTTACAAGTTAAAAATCCATGTTAATGTGCAATGAATCTCCATGATTTATTATTTATTATTTATTATTTATTATTATTATTATTTATTTATTTTATTTATTATTATTATTATTATTATTATTATTATTATATTATTTTATTTTATTTTATTTATTTATTTATTATTATTATTATTATTTTTTGGCATATAGTTTTCATAAGCCATGGCATTGTATTTACAAGTTAAAAATATCCATGCTAATGTGCAAGTGAATCTCCATGATTAAGAATCTATTTGTTTGTTTGTTTTTTTAATGTGGTTCACAGACCTGGGAGATTGTTAACCACTACGTCCACTAAATATTTGTACCAAATATTTGTACCAAGAAGATCCACGAGAAGGGATCACTTCTTTTCGATGCAACCATGGAGCGTCATCCCGAGAGTGTTGAGAGAATTGAAACTTGTGACATACAACTTGAGTGAGCCTAATGGTTAAGAGCATGTGTTTCCTCCTAAGAGATCACAAGTTCAAAACCAGAGGAGGGTAGAGTATGTATGCCTTTGTTAATAATGATAATTTAAAATGAAGATGTAACTAGGTTGTGTTTATTTTGGAATAAAACTTCAATTCAATTATCAATTTATTAGGTGGAATAAAACTTCAATTCAATTATCAATTTATTAGGTGGATGATATACACAAATCAAAGGTTGAGATTTATCTTCAAAGTAGTTATGACTTTTTTCCCTTTTAATTAAATTAATTAATTTATAACACTTGACATATGAAGTGAGTTATGGTTTTTTGGTCATGTGGTATTGATAAACCAAAATAAAGCTTCAATTTAATTATCAATTTATTAGGTGGATGGTATACACAAATCAAAGCTTGAGATTTATCTTCAAAGTAGTTATGCATTTTTCTCCTTTTAATTAAATTAATTAATCTATAAACTTGCAATATGAAGTGAGTTATGGTTTTTTGGTTATATGGTATTGATAAGCCAAAATAAAGCTTCATTTTAATTATCAATTTATTAGGTGGATGGTATACACAAACCATGGTATTGATAAACCATGGTATTGGCCCATGATATTGTAACAAAGCCTATTTACAATTTAAGAATCTCCATGGTAAAGTCCAGATAAGCCTCCATGGTTAAGAAAGTGTCATATGAAGTGAGTTATGATTTTTTGGGCATGTGGTATTCATAAACCATGGTATTGGCCCATGGTATTGTAACAAAACATATTTACAATTGATAATATCCATGGTACAGTGAGGATAAGTATACATGGTTAAGATTCTTGTTCCATATTTTTTTTTTGAAGTTAAGCACTTTGCATTACGTGAAATGAGGATTACATAGACCAAAAATTCTTTTCTATTGGTTTCCTCGAAGGGAAATTAGACCAATAACAGTGTCTTGAGGTTGCTAAAACCTCATCTAACTAGAGCATCTTGTAAATAGAAACTTATAAAAATAGGATGGTTGTGCCAAAGCTTCATATACATTGACCCGAGAAGACCAAAAAAACTACTAGTGTTGTAAGCAAAAAACCATTGAGTCATAACAACTATCAAGCAAAATCTTCGATCAACACATCTGTGCCAGCTTGTCACTACCCTCATCAGAGGAGAAGGAGATGTTGGTTGATCTCCAAGCATTTCCTCCAACTTTACCAATATGATAGAATTCTCTTGTTGAGTCCTCCTATATCTCCCTATGTGGTTTGGGATACTCAAATGAGATTTAACCTTATGTCACGTTTGTGCCATGATTGATGAAGTGATGGGAGCGCATGTAATGCGCCAAGTATAGTGGGAACCACAACCCCCTCTCTTTTGTGCAAGATGACATCATATCAAACGAGAACGCCTGCCCTTGGGCACCCTTCTTGGGTGACTGTTGCATGTTCTTTTATATATATATATAAATATATAATTGATATATCAATTTTTTTATCATTTATTAATAATTTAAAATGAAGTTATAATTTAGTTAATTTTTATGATTTTAAAATTTTTAGCAATGAAATGTATCACTTGGTAAGTATTTTGATGTTTATTAGATTTATACATTTAGGTGTTTACCACCATTTAATTTATATTGTTGCATTAATTTAGTTATTATTATTATTTTTTTTTTTCTTTTCTTTTTTTTTTTTTAATTTTGATAATATCAAATTAATTTCTATGTTTTTTTAATATTGATAATATGACACGTATCATGGAATAAAATGTTTTGATACTTTTTACAAATAGATGATTATAAATATTTATCATTTAATTTATATAACTATGCTCATATATAATAAAACATAATTTTTTTTATTAAATTTTTGAAACCTCAAACATTTCAAACTGCAAAACCACAATACAGCATGAACTTTATGGTAAGTAATGAACACTAAATGTCAATGTCAAAAGGATGGAAATTAGGCTCGGGAGCCGTAAAATCAAATTGCTCGTTAGACAGTATCAACACAAATCGAAATTTCAATTTGATTTTCAGTTTTACTCCACACGGTACAACCCCACGTATAAATCAAATACGGCTGCGCACCTTAGTCCAATTTAGCCGTGCAAAGTGCATGCAATACTATTCTTTGACCATATAATTGTTACATCCGTTGTTCATTCAAAGTTCAAATCAAGCGAATAAATTGACCGAAATTGGATCAATTTTTTTTGTCATTCTTTGACCATATAATTGTTACATTCGTTGTTCATTCAAAGTTCAAATCAAGCGAATAAATTGACCGAAATTGGATCAATTTTTTTGGCATCATTCAATCAGTACCCATTTTTGTTGTTTTGCAATTAGAGCTTCTCACAACAATAATGTCTCGCCCCATAGATTTAGGGTGAAAACAAGAGCATTTACATAAAATATATTTCTCGCTTGTGATCACATTTTTAAAGGAGAAATGGTGAAATTATTATTATTATTTAATTTTAAGGTTACAGCTAAGCTATATGAGACCTTCTTGTTTGTGGGACAAGGTACCCATCTCTCCGTAATGATTTGACTACTAAATGTTGGGAGGAAGTTGATGCAAGTACATACCATATTTTTGAAAAAACCTCTCTCATTGGTATTTTTGTATATATGAGGAGAAGATATTTATGAAATATTTGAGATTATCTTTCAGATTAATCATATTGAAAATTTTCATGGTCAACGTTTTGAACTTACTAACGAGGTTCATCTTCAAGACAAACCTCCACGGCCTTGCAAGTAAGTACCACATCTTTGAAAAAGCCTTTCTTCATTGGCATGTCTATGCATGCATCTCTCATTGGTATTTTGGCATATATGAGGAGAAGATATTTATGAAATATTTGAGACTAAGCCTTTGTTCATTGGCATGTCCATGCATGCATCTCTCATTGGTATTTTGGCATATGTGAGGAGAAGATATTTATGAAATGTTTGAGACTATCTTTTGGATTAACCACATTGAAGAATTGTATTGTCAACGTTTCGAACTTACCAATATCAGGACCTGACCATACAATTATTCAATGTGATTAATCCAAAAGAGTCCTGAAGATGAACCTCATTGGTAGGTTCGAAATGTTGACCATAAAATTATTCGATGTGATTAATCCAAAAGATAGTCTGAAACATCATTATGGATCACAAAAGTGTGAGATCAATTTTTTTTATGAAATATCTTAAACATATTTAGTAGAATTTTCATGCGTTATATTCCATGGTGTTAAATTACATCATTACGCTTTTTAGTGCGTGAAAAGAGTGTTAAATTAGAAATTGTGAGCCAAAAAAAGTACATTATATGCTAATTGTATGACTGAAAGTTTAGGAATTTCCCCTTTATCATGATGAATTAATGTTTGAGAAAGTATGATGTGTCACACTCATAAGACGCAATGCAATCATGACCAAACTATTTCTTAGTGTGAAACATTGTGCCATGACCAAGGTAACTTAATTGTGATATGCATGCTTTTGTTTCGTTGTGCCTCTAAGGAAAGTTTAGGAATTTCCCCTTTATCATGATGAAGTAATGTTTGAGAAGGTATAACGTTTCACACACGTAAGACATGACACAATTTGTCATGACCAAAGTAACTTAAGTGTGATATGCACACTTTAGTTTCATAGTGCCTAGAGGTGCTCTATATCCCCGTGTGCGGAAGATGTTGTAGTGGCACTTTAAATGAAGCATTAGATCAAATAATAATAATAATAATAATAATATCACAATTAAAAAGGTAAAAAAACTTAAAAATAAAGTAACTGAGAGTCTGATATGCACACTTCAGTTTTATTGCGCCTAGAGGCGCTCTACAACTCAGTATAGGGGACATGTTGTAGTGATTTTTTAAATGGAGTGTTATATCAAATAATCATAATAATACTAATAACATAATGTCAAATCAACTAAAAAATTAATTGAAAATAAAAATAATAAAAATAATAAATCTATTCAATTCAATTTTTTATATAGTAATGTTGTTCTTTTTTTAAGGGTGGTTCATGGGCACTGAGTGGCCGAAGGGATCTATCCGTCAGTGAAACGAGCAAGGTCTAACCTCAAGGGTGTCAAGGATATTTGACCCCATGACTTCCGAATAACCGAGATACTTAGTAATAGGAACTCGACCAACTGAGTTATTCCTTGGGGCTTATAGTAATGTTATTCTTATTAATAAATTACAAACAATTATTTTGAGGAAAAAAATCATAATATGCATATCACACTACAATAAATTTAAATAATAATAATTCATACTTGAAATCTTGATATTTCTACACACTTAATAAACATATAAAAACTTAATCATTACAATAAACTCTTATTCTAGTGTGTGTATGTCACATTAAAAAAATAAATTATAAAAATCATAAAACATGTAAAAAAAAAATCAAGTGCGCATATAGTATATATATATATATATATATATATATATATATATATATATATATATAGGGTTTAAATCAAATTAAAATAAGAATATTTCTATATATAGAGATGTGAAATTTATATAAATATAATAATAGTAGTAGGAACCATCATAGATCCATCTTAACTCCAAACCTACCAAGCATCGAGAGGAATCAAATTGCTTGAGTTGCAAACCTTTTCTCAAATTTTGCACTAAAATAGGTGTTAGCATCTTGAGAAATTTGATCCCTCTTAACACTTGGTAAATCCATAATTAAGATGGATATATACTAGTTTGTATCATACTTAAGAAAATATTTTGTTTGATCTATGTCACACATATTTTCTTATTGAGTGTGATATACACTATGTTGCACCCTTCTTCAAATCTCGAGGGAAATGGGCTAACTCCACTGGAATATATGTTATGTGATGTGAAATGAAGAGTTGGTTGTGAAGAGAAAATTTTGGGAGAATGTGATGTGTCACATAGAGAAGATCTTTCATGTGACATTATTACATGGAGAAGTTGTTTTTCATGGTGTGATGTATCACGTGAAAAAAATAAAATTATCTGTGACACTCTTTTTTGTTGCGCATAAAAGATTTTTTGGCACATGCAAAATGCCACAAAGGAAATATTTTTTGAAAGATGCAATGTACCACAACAAAAGGATTTGTGTTGGAATGCAATGATTTATAAGGGAAAACAATTTGAATGTGAAATGCAACAAGAAAGAAAATTTTCAAAAGATGTGATGAAGGGAAATTTTCCTTTGACCAAAAAAGGAGAAAGTTTGTCTTTGTCACGGCAAAGAAAATTTTCCATAATATTAGAAGAAAAATTGTGGTGACATGATGTGTTTAAAACTATGTGATATATTGTGGATGTGGACATTTCTTGGAAATGTGATATTTCGTGGATAAGGGAAAATTAAGGCAACAAAGTGTTCCAGAAGCCAAAACATGGTGGGTGTGAAACATCATAGAGGAATGACTTTTCGAAGACATGAAAATGAATTTTGACTATTTTTTCTAAAAAAATTCTTTCATTAAACTGTTCTCTTGTCACATAGATAATATCTTTGAGGAGGTGTGACAGGTCACATGAAGAAGAACTTTTGGTCAATGTGACACATTGCAAGGAAGAAAACCTTTGCATGATGCAAAATGTGCAAGATTGAAAACATTTGGAGGATGCAAAACATCTCAAAGATAAAAGATGTATGAAATGATGTGATAAAAAAGAGACATGGTGTGAAATGTTGCAAAGGAAGATTTGTGTAAGGCACAAAAACATTGCAAACACATAAAAATCTTAAGGATGTGAAATGTCACAAACACAACTAAATTAGGTATGATGCATTATATCATTAAAAAAATATCTTTCATGCAATGTATCACATCACCACTAAAAAAATATTTTTGTAATGTATTGCATGAAAGTTAAAAACATTATAAAACACAAATTAAAAAGCACTATCATACCAAAGTGAAAATTCCTATGATGAAAAGTGGAAAATTGTATTGCACAAAAGGGAAAATATTTATGAGACATTGAAGAAGAAAAAAATTAAACAAGTTTTTAGTATTCTTCTAAAAGAAAAAGGAAACATGTTGTGTGTTGCAAGGCATCATGTGGACACCATTTCTCTTGAAGGAGGACTTGCATAACATCACCCTGCAAGAGGATGGAGCTTGGCTTGAGATGATGGCTTGTAAGGAGGAAGGGTATATTGATAAAGGGCTTGAGTTATAGTCCAATTCAAATGGGTCCACGAGGGTGATGAGTAATTTCTTCGTCAACTTCTTGAAGAAGAAAGTGGTGGTCGATGGAGTTCTTGGTCTTCACAAGGATGACAAGATCTTTGAGGATAACCCAACTGAAATTCAAAGTATGTATATTGATCAATTCCAAATAGTTTTTTCTTTCCACTTGTCAAAGTTGGTTTGGCTACTAGGGATTCTTGTTACATAGCAGTTCCTCACATTGTCTCAAATGGAGATCAAGATAAATTGGAAAGAGATTTTATGAAATATGTCTTTTTATTGCCCTCTCCTTAATGAAAATGGGAAGTCATCAAGTATTTATGGTTTTCTTTGTGAATTTTATAAGAAGTGAAACACGATGGGGTAAGATTTCTACAATCTTGCCCATAGGGTATTTTCCACAAGGAGTCTTTCAACAACACTTAACCATGGATTAATCAAGCTTATTCCAAAGAATCTAGTAATAGATTCTATTAGTGGGCATCAATTTATTGTTATATTTAAATAGTTTATGTTAATAATGCATATATAATTTATATTATGTTTATTATTTTATAAATATAATAAAATTTTAATTTAATTTAATTATTTTAAATTCAATGAGAGTAAAGAGTGCATTTAGCATAAAAAAGTAACCCACTTTTCATCCCAATCTATACAAAGGAATGGATTAACTAAAATCCACAAGTAAATCCATATTCACATATAGTGGGATGAATCATTGTGCACAAAAAGATCTCTACATATATCACCAAATCCTATACCACTAGCAAAATAGGTATGAATTACTTTTGTAGGGGTGGATTTGGTAAAAGTGCACCTCCATAGATTTTAATTTAGATCCTTCATGTGATGTTGTTATTAAGCTGGAAAATTGAATTGGGAAACAATTTAGCAAATGACTAGTAAATGAAAAACGGAGCATGGAATAAGAGGCATTGTATTCATTTGGATGTCACTATTATGGCATTATTATGGAATTATAGGATAAGAAACTTAGCAAGTGGCCATTGGGAGGAGTTGTTATTAGAAGGAGTGGGTGGTTACCAATGATTTAAACAATTCGATTAATCAAAGGATTAGATAGTTTTGGTGATATGCTTCATTATATGTAGCCTTTATAATCATTGTTCTTTTCCTTAAAGTATAATGGGCTATGACATCTGCAATAATCTCTAAGGTTTTAGGACCTAAGTATTATGCCTCTATATGACTTTAGGGGAGTTGTAGGTCTACTTAGATCCTACTTTCTCTTGAAGATGGTTAGATATCTATAAGACAAAGAGGTTATATTTCAACATACCTATACTTCACGTGGGGATTACTTGTCTCTTCTCAACATCACAACCATCAATTGACATATGATAAATCACTATTATGCAGAGTCTCGTATCTCCCCTATGAATGAAACAAGCACAAGTCCCTACCATGCATAGTCCCTTATCTCCTTTGTGATGAAACAAACATAAGATCAATTCCTCATATATAAACAATATCTCCCTCACAAATGATTGAGGCATAAGTTCTACTCCCTCATGCATACATATTGTTTTCTTGGAGGTGGTATAAATTTGATCACATCTTCTTGGAGGGGGTAGCTAACTCTAATTTAATTGGGTTAAAAATTGAGATCAAATCAGATCTTGGATTTCCTTGGAGGTAGTACTAAAATCCAATCTCATTGTATTTGAAATGGAGCATCCTAATGAGAAGTAAAAGGACATATAGCATTTTTAAGTTAAAATATAAATGACAATATTTAATTCATTTTGAGAGTTGTACACCTAATGGGTATGAGCTTCTATTCTAAATATGGGATAACAACAACCAATAACTATATCATGGAATTAGAGGTAATTCCCTTAAATTATATATGAATATTCGTATTTGTTTTCACACTTTATTTATTTTCAATTAAATGATAACAAAAAATATTAATTATTTAATCAAAATATAAATATAATAAAATATTTGAAATGCAAACAAAATCTTATTATTTTGCGATTCAATAATGAAATTTTGTTTTCAAATTTCTTAAATAATGAAACACTATTTCCATATTTCTTAAATAATGAAAGCATATTCAATAATAAACTAATGTTCTTGGCTTGGTTCGTCTCGACACGTTTGTCTAGGAATTGCGATGCAAAAGAATGTGGAGTAGCAGGGAGAGGGAAACCAATATTTACCATGCTATGGGCCCATTAATGCAAGGGGATGTATATGCTCACCATTAGATTTAAGCAAGTGAATTATTTAGCGGTGGGCATTTACAGCGCCCACACATTAATGGGCTTATGGCCTAGTAAATATTGGTTGCCCAAGGAGATGGGATCAATGGATTGGATGAACCAATGGTTTTCGAATGGACCTGATGACTTGGAAAATTTGAAACAATCGAACGATTCAAATGGTAGTCGAAGTAGTCAATTCAAAACATAGGTTCAAACATGGACACTCTTTTTTTAAGTGGAAAATCTATCATAATTTAGTTGTCAAATCAGCAATGGGGATAGTCATTACTCATTGTTATTCACCCCTAGAAGGATTACTTTTATCCCCACTTTAAAGATAGGAACAATGGGGGTTTGAGGCCATGGTTTAGGGAACTCTACTTGATTGCTAAGTTGAATAGCTTGTGTGTGAGAGAGATAAGGATGGGCTCTCCAATTTTTTAAATCTCAACTTGGTAGTCTTTGATGTTCTTAGCTTTCCCTTTTTCAAGTTGCTTAACCCCAAAGTTTATATCTTCTATAGAAAATACTTCATCCTCAATAGGAACATTTGGAATGTTGTCCAAATAATTGGGGATTCATAATTTTTGAGGTAGGATTTCTAGCCTTTTAGAGGTTATCTTAGTTTATTTAGGTTGTGTGTCAAAATTTACCTCCAAAATCACTTAGGACCTAAATTTGCGAGTTGTAGAAGCTTCTCTTGCATTCTATTTATGTAGTTTCATTTGTCCTTTTAATTAGGGTTGTATCAATTTATATTATCAATTTGAAGGACTCATTAGAGGCATCCTAATGGCATTTTTAGCTAGTTTATACTCCTTTTTATACCAAGCGCTGGTAATCCTATTATTATTTTTACATAACATTGATAGAGAATTTGTCAATGGAAGTAGAAAGGGTTATAAAATTATGATAAAGGTATTCAATATGTTTCTTATATGATAGGAATTTTAATTTACTATTTAAAGAAAAATGAATTTTATTTTTGTCAAAAAACAAGTACCTTTGGTGACCAGGGTTTTCTTTAGTATAGCTTTTATGCATGACAAATTTTAGAGTTAGGGTTAAAGGTCTATGGTTGAATTCAAGCTCATCAGCATTTATAAGGTCAAAGTTTATTATGTGGTTGTAGACATGGATATTTGATATCACATAATCCATGACATTGATGCCCAACCCATGGATATTTGTTATCCAATTCGAATTTAGTCACCTCATTATACCATTGCAAATTATTAGATCTTGATAACTACAAAGCTTGCTTAGCTTGGTACCAAATAAATTCTTAGCCAAGTCTTTAGAGTTTTTGTTGTAATTGTTAGCAAAAGAAACTCCTCAAATAACCAAACAAGATTAGGGTTGCAATCATTACTTAGAAGACTATCTTCATTAGTTGTTGTTTTGGCATTAAAGTCTCCTAGCAAGAGGATACTACCTTCATTTCTCAAGTTGTAAATATCTTGTTCTAAGTTTTTGTAGGGACAATTTTTATCTAGGATGTTTTTCTTATAAAAAGTAGAATTAAGAGGCACAAAATAACAAATTGTTATATAAATATTATAAGTGTTGATCTATGAAATCTCCATCCAAATGTAATAATTGCGAGTCTTTCTTATGAAGCCAAACATGAAGATAAATTTTCATTTTTATGTAGCAGGTTATACTTCTAATCCTTCTATAAGGGTATTTATGTTTCCATGTCAACCATAATATAATTCCTTCATTGTTAGGGGTCGTAGATTTTTCAAGCTCCTAACTTTCAACGAGAAATATAATATCAATTTCACTTGGGATCCAATTTAATATAGGCCCTTTGTTCCATGGAAAACAATAATGGTTCCATGAGAGGATAAAAAATGTACCAAATTCCTATTTATTATTATCTTTTTGGTCTCTACCCTTGATAACAACTTTCTGATTCTTAATTATTTCTAACATTTTAAAACGTGTTATTTCACTTGATATATCATATTTATAAAACCATGAAAAATATTCCCCATATGGGGTGTTTAACACGGGACAAGTGGGGGGGCACAATGTAGTCATCCCACCAAGTATTAAGGAGGGTGGACATGCCAATGCCTCCCCCATCATGATCATTATGATGGCCAATGCATCTAGCTTGTCCTCTCATGGTTCATTTCTATTCATTTATGGTTGATTAGAATTTGGATTAGGGGCAAAAATCAGCTCAAAAATATAAGTTCTCAAAATCAATCAAAACCTGAATGATTGCCTCCGTCTCAACGATACAATCCCAACGTAACTCGTTTCACTCAAAACAAAGTTTGTATGAGGAAGTTAGACCCCGCTGACCATTTCACTAAACAACAAAAAAAATTGTAGGGATTGCCCCAGTTAGTTGTCTGTACTACTGATGTGGCTGGTGATTAGGTAGGTGATTGAGCAGGTCAAAGGTGGTCAATTCCCAATGAGGGCTCGCCAAGTTTCTCCTTGTGGTTGGTTTATAGTTGGGTGATGTGGCGCAATTCGGTTGGTTTTGGATGGGCCAATGAGAGGTTGCCATGTGGCAAGCCTGGAGGCTGCCATATGGCACCTCCCAAATGGTCAAATAGGGTCAATGCATTTTGGGCAAAATTTTGGTGGTAGTTAGGGTTGAACCCACGACCTCCCCTCCACAAGCCAAAACACTTACCACTACACCCAACCATAAGACTTGACATGTAATGGAATGCGCTCATGTTAAAGGTTAAGTAAGAAGGTCAGGGGTTAACCACTAGCGGTTAACACTAAATGCACATGTGACCACCTCTACCTAACCACTAGCATTAAACCTTAACCACAGAGTATTAGTGCTAATTAAGCCATGATTAGCCCTTAATTAAGTGGTTTTTAGTTGGCAGAGATTTTGGCGGATTTTTCCAAATCCAGAACCACCCCCAAATTTAGCAAAATTAACTAAAGTTTCCAGATTTGGAGGAGATTCCTAGGGAAAATTTGAAAATACCATAATTTGATGGGATTTCGACCAATTTTAGAAAATGAATAGTCAATTTTAGATGATTTTGACCTTCTGAAGAAAATGTAACATTTTTTAGAGGAGATAGAAGACTTCTACATGTGATATTTCTTCAAGGAAGTTTAGGGAAACCTAAAGCCACCAAGGAAGGAGGTCATGCCTAGATCATCCAAATTTAGTTTTTAGAGATCCAATAGTCATTTTTTGGGTGTTTAGGTCTTATGAACCCAATGGTACAATTTTCAAATCCATTGGAGTGTATAAGATGCTTGTAAGCATACATTTGATCAAATAATTCCAATAGGGCCTAGCCATTGAAGGAGGTCCAAGGAGATGTAGCCCAAGAGGATGGGGTGAACTCCTTTATCAGTTGTGTGTGTGATTTTGTTGTGTATATTTATATGAATTTCTTTTGATGTCCGTGTTATTTAAGTAGCTAATTAATTCATAATTTGCTCATACATGACACATAAAAGACATATAACTTGACACATAAACCTCTTGCATAACTGGGTAAATGAGATGATCCTAAACATATTATTAACTAATGACAGAGCTTGAATATCATTAAAAAGTTTGCCTAAGATTTCATATTAGCCTGGTATCAGAGCAAAGGTTTATTTGCTTGATTGCTTGAGATTTGTGCAAGGAGAACTAACAATGTGCAAGTTTATGTGATGGCAACTTCAACAAGTGATGTCTCTTATCTCTCTTCCTTAGCAAGATTCTTTGATGAAGAGATGTTGCAGGAGTTTTTCATCATGAGAGATATGGTGCAAGAGATGATTGAAGATAGGAAGGAGAACACTATACTTCAAGAGGAGTTTATGGCCATGAAGGAGGAGAAGCAAGCACTTCTTGAAAATATGCATGAGATGGAGATTTTACTCCAATGCCAAGGAAACCCTAGCTAAGTATGTGCATGAACAAGAAGTATGCAATTCAATTTTATCTTCAAATTCCTCTCCAAATGAATGTTTTGGTGCTTTTGAAAGGAATACTAGAGGAATATGGTCCAAATTACTGATGAAAATGAGCTATGAAGGTAAAGGGTTAGGCAAACATGCACAAGGCATCATTGAGTCAATTGTTGTTGAGGAAAGGCCTCGGTATCTGGGTCTTGGTTATGGACAAGATGATGGAGAATTCTCCAAATCCAAGGAGGCTCATGAAGAAGTTCTAAGAGGGAATTTCATTACATGTTCATTACCTCAAGCTTGTATTCATGAGGAATGCAAATGTTTTATACCCACTTTGCAAGAAAATGCTCATAAGCATGCAAACAATGGTTTCAATGAACAAGAGGATGTTGAAATCTCTAAGGTTATTAACACCATTTTTGGTATTCCAAAGAGAACTACTACCTCTTCAAATTCACCTCCTCAGGAAGGCAACAAAGGTGAATGTTCAAGGTATAAAGATTCCTTTAATCAAGTTTCTTTTGATTATGTTAAACATGTTAAATCTTCATGTAAAAATTGGAGAAAAGGTTCATGTTCCTTTTGTGGTTTGAATAACCATAATGTTTCAAGATGTTGGAAGAAAATGGCCACATATAAGAAACTTTCAAAGCAAAAGAGACAGAAAGCCAAAGGTCCATTGGACAATGGAAACCATGTTGCAAAGAAGATACAATTGTTTTGCACTCATTGCCATAAGCAAGGTCATCTCATAGACAAATGTTGGACTTTGCATCCAACAACTCATCCACGACATTTGAAGAAGGTGGAGAGAGACTTTGGAAATAATGGAAAAGGAGATTCCATAATTGATGTGGGTCAAGATGATTCACAAGAGATGTGTAGCTGCAAGAATCACCATTGAAATGATTTGGTAAGAAGTGGTTTGATTTCTTATCCAAATAAGGCTTGCATTTCTTTTGTTGATAGATGCGATTCTTTTCCTTAAAAATGCATTTATTTGCCATATGAATGCATTAATTTTCTATTGAAAGAATGTTGAAACTTGTATGATGCAAGATGTTGAAATTGGAGTTCTATTTGACTCACTTTAATGCAGCAAAGAAGGCAATTTGTGGTTACAAATTTGTATGTGAATGCAGTTCTTTTGAATGCATTCTTGATGTTGCATATTCTCGCCATGTAGGTGTGTGAAATTTGGGGATGTTACTCACTTCATTTGCAACAAAATTTGTCATCCTTGACGTTGCATATTCTCACCATGTACGTGTGTGAAAGTTTGGGATGTTACTCACTTCATTTGCAGCAAAAATCATCATTCTTGATGTTGCATATTCTCGCCATGTAGGTGTGTGAAAGTTTGGGATGTTACTCACTTCATTTGCAGCAAAATTTGTCAGTCTTGTTGTGGCATAATTTTGCCAAGAATTTTTGTGAAAGTGGTGTATGTTACCCATTTCATTTGCAACAAATTAGGCATTTTTTATGTTGCATAATTTCACCAAGAAGGTGTGATGAAAGTAGAGTATGTTAATCACTTCATTTGTAGCAAATTTGTCAATTCATCTCTTTATGTAGCCATATATGTTTTTGGGCTTATTGTCCTTATGTTTGCACTTGAGGGAGAATTGAAGAGTTGTACACATACATGAGAGTTTGTGTGTGTGAACAATGAAACTAGCAACATGCATGAGCGATTGACTTGTATTGGTCGATTGTTTTGTCATGTATGATTGACAACTTGAGAATTTCATTGTGTTTGGATACATGCATGAGTGTCGAATTGTGTCAATTGTTGTCACATGTATGTCATATTGACTTGGAAGAGTTGATTTTATCTCCAAAGATGAAAGGGAGATGTTGACGGATTATTGCATGAGATGTGAAATTCTTGTTATTTATGCAAAGAATCATCAAGTTGTTGTACATGCTTATGTTTGGCTTTCAAGTCAAGTCAGTTGTTTGATGAAGCATGTCTTCTCAACTTTTGTTTAGTCGATGATGTTTTGTCAATTGTTCGAGTCGATATTTTGTACACCAAGATGCAAGAGTACATGGAGATATTACATGTTGTGACAATTGTTGCTTTGAAGGAGCAAAAGACGAGGTCATCAATTTACAATTTCTTGCATAATGCGTTTTTCCATTTAATGGTATTTTCTTGTGAAAAGATGTTATAGGATTGTGGAAGGTCCATTCTTGAGCAAGATGATCATTCCTATACTTCATTCTTAAATCATGACATGAGAAACATGTTGAATTGAAGGATGATAGAGGCATGAAGTGACAATGGATGAGATGCCAAAAAGTTTGCAACCATGGAAGATTGTTGTTTTGTGTTGACGCCAAGAAGCAAAAGAGATGGCGAATGCATTCTTCCAAACGTGGAATTTGGAACTGTGGAGGTAAAATAATGGTCATTTCGTTTCTTATTGTTACTGATATTGGAACTCATTTTTGTAGTTCACTTAGATGGACTTAACTCGGAAAAGTGGTTTCCAAGAAGAATCTTGCATCAAATGCATGTGTTGCAAAGGAGGAACATGATTCTCAGTGGGAAGGCTATCAACCATTTTTCCAAGCACAAAGGGATCACTTTGGTACAACAAGGTGTATAATCAGTCAACAAGAAGCCAACAAGTGTTGGATTGGGTCAACAACAAAAGAAGAACAATGGTTGAGGGACATAACCATTTGCAATACAAGGCATGTCAATGTACCCAAGTGGTTTTCATGGAGATTTTTTCAAGTAGAATCAATTGATAGAACTTGGGAAGGATAAGAGTATTCATCTCTCATCAGATAACCAGATTTTGTGTGTCCAAAAGCATGTTAGTGGGAAGGAGTAATTGGAATCTCGATTAGGGGCAAAAATTAGCATAAAACTAAAAGTGCTCAAAATCAATTGAAACATGAACGACTGCGTCCGTCGCAGTGATAAAATTCCAACGCAACTCGTTTCACTCAAAGCGAGGTTCGTATGAGGAAGTTAAAGCCCACTGACTGTTTCACCAAACAACGAAAAAAATTGTAGGAATTGACTAGTCAGCAATTCGTACTGCTGACATGGCACGTGACTGAGCAGGTCAAAGGGGGTTAACGCCAAATGAGGTCTCACCAAGTGTCGCCTTGTGGTTGGCTTCCAGTTGGGTGATGTGGCGCAATTCGGTTGGTTTTGGATGGGCCAATGAGAGGCCACCCTATGGCAAGCACGAAGGCCGCCACGTGGCACCTCCCAAATGGCCAAATAGGGTCAATGCGTTTTGGGAAAAAGGTTGGTGGAAGTCAAGGTTGAACCCACGACCTCCTCTTCACAAGTCATAACACTTACCGCTACACCAAACCTTAAGACTTGACATGTAATGGAATGTGCTCATGTTAAAGGTTAAGTAAGAAGGTTAAGGGTTAACCATTAGCAGTTAACACTAAGTGCACATACGACCAGATCTACCTAACTGCTAGCATTAAACTTTAACCACTGAGGATTAGCGCTAATTAAGACATGATTAGCCCTTAAGCGATATTTCGTTGCGGAGATTTTGGCGGATTCAACCAAATCCGGAACCGCCCCCACATTTAGCGGGATTAACTGAAGTTTTCCAGATTTGGAGGAGATTCCTAGGGAGAAATTGAAAAGACCATAACTTCATGGGATTTCAACCAATTTTAGAAAATGAGTAGTCAGTTTGGATGATTTCAACCTTTTGAAGACAATAGAATAATTTCAGAGGCAATAGAAGGCTTCTACATGTTATTTTGCTTCAGAGAATTTTAGGGAAGCCTAGTGCCACCAGGGAAGGAGGTCATGCCTAGATCAGCCAGAGTTAGTTTTCAAAGATCCAATAGTCATTTTTTGGGTTTTTGGGTCTTCTGAACCAATGGTATACTTTGCAAATCCATTGGAGTGTAGAAGATTATTGTAATCAGACATTTGACCAAATAATTCCATGAGGGCCTAGCCATTGAAGGAGGTCCAAGGAGATGTAGCCCAAGAGGATGGGGTGAACTCCTTTATCAATAATGTGTATGATTTTGTTGTGTATATTTCTCTACATTTAATTTGATGTTCGAGTTATTTAAGCAGCTAATTAACTCATAATTTTCTCACACATGACATATAACCTGACACATAAACCTATTGCATAACTGGGTAATTGAGACGATCCTAAACATATTATTAACTAATGAGGGAGCTTGCATAGCATTAACAAGTTTTCTCGAGATTTCAGATCAATGGTAGATGTCCTTTTCTCCAAATCTAGTTTAATGTCTTATTATATTAAGTGATCTAAGATATTTTGGTAAGTTATGCTTCACCGTCCTCAACTATCGAATGATTTATTCTGGTTAGGCCTCACCATGTGTATTGGTAATTTTTGGAGGTGGGGGATCTCTCTTTACGCAGTGCCACCGCCCTACACATGAGGATTATTGATTGGCATTTGCACACGTCACACTTGGTTTTATGGTCACTCATGGAAATAATTTTATCTGCCCAGTTGGTTCGACTTCAGGTATCATTATGTGTTATTTTCTTATAATTTTCTCTGCCCACTTGCTACCTTTACGGTGTGGACTCCTTTGGATTAACAATGTTTTTACCCTCTCATTTGTTTCTTCCTGTTAGGTTTCACCAGCATGTGTCTCACTCCCCTATTCCTTTTCTCATTGCTTCTTGTTTTTCATCACCCTTTCACTTAGGTTATGGGAAGTATTTTAGCACAGTAACCATTATGCCCTGTCAATGGGCTAGGGCACGTCGTGGAGGAAACTACTACCAAGATATAAAGAACATACTCCATAGTAGGTCTAGGAGGAGATTGTTAAAGCAGGGAGGGGTATCTCAGATGAACACCACAGTGTGACCAACTTAGAGGTGTACTCATTGGTAGTAGACTAGGTCCTAGACACAAGTCACTCAAAAGGTCACTGCCATCATTACATGCACACCATCAATATAAACAAACATTTAAAGTTATTGGTGGAATGGGTCTTGGTTGACAAAATGAAGCCAAAGAAGAGATTCTACTTCTACTATACGAGATGTAGTTGAATATGAACTCAATGGATTACAAAATTGGGAGAATAAAAGCTCAAATGGGCATCCCCCTTGAACCAAGTTACTTGTCAAGCTACAACACAAAGCCCATTCTAATGAAGGCTTCAAAATCTGATATGTCTTAGAGATGCTCTCCACACTATCATCATTTTCAATTCTTAGTGCTAGATTTTTTTATTTTTAATTTAAAAATGACCCGAAAAACCTAGCATATCAAACTAACTTTTATGTTTTTTTATCAATCTCAATAAACTTTTTATTTAACTCATACTAAAATTGAAGTTCTATCTAATTTGGTTTCCCAAGTAAAAACAAAGTTCAACATATTTTGTTGTAAATATTTGATTTCCAAAAATAAAATATTTACTTTTAACCAAAAAAAACTATAAAAATATATATAAATGCCCATTAAAAACAAATTATTAAAAATATTACAATGGTATAAATATCTTA
>APFE030724796.1:35537-83106 GCA_000404065.3 Pinus taeda
AATTCTTCTTTAAATGTGTCTTTACACTTTAAAAACAATTACTATATTTTATCATTTAACCCTACAAAATAATTCAACAATCATACTTTTTAAATTGTTAATATCAAATTATAATATATTGTAATATGGAAATAATATTTATTTTATTTATTTGTGTAAGTACACGTTAAAAAATCAAAACATTATTAGTCATTAGCTTAGTGATAAAATCTTTTCAAATTATACATTCTGCCTACGTTGAAACTTTTGAAGAATATTAAGTTTATAATTAAAAATATATAAATAAAACATCGAGTGGTCTTTATATTCATTTCAAAGCCTTAAAATTAAAAGTTATTATATATTTTAATAGCTTTATCAAAATGATTCCACCTTTGTACCAAATATGTTATTGAAAAAGTATTATTCAAAAGCATAGTAAGGAAAGTGATAGTCTCGCTAACGCTCGAGTTGTTCCTTGTCTTGGCTACGCGCACCACTCCTATTCATAAAAGGTGTGAAAAAACTAAACATTTTGCTAATATTGATTATATTAAAAAGAGGATTACATAGAGAAACAAAATAGATAGAAGTACATATAAGTAGAGGTGTTGTTAAAGAGAAAGGAAATTTAGTTGATCATTAGGGAGAGGGAGATTATGATTCTTTTATAATTTGCAATGTTTAAAGTTGGTTGTTATTGATTAGAAGATAATTTTTTTATTGCGTAGCTATTGCTTGGTTGGTTGAGTAAACATTTAATTTAAGTATGTTATCAAAGTTTTTAGTGGTTGAAATTTGTAAATTATTTTGAAAGCTTTAATACTAATTGAATTGTAATAACGATTGAATATCTTATATCTTAAAAATCCATTATAAGAAAATGGAAAAATCATCTTACTTTATGGTTAACATGTATATATGGATTCCACTTATTAAATATGATAATTTTAAAAGTCAATTGAATTAAGTACAAAAAGTTATGATTAAGTTGGTATTGTTACAAAAAGTTTCATAATGCAATTTGATCTTTGATATCGGAAGAAATGAAGAGGAAAATTATAGAGAGTTAGAACATAAATACCTTATTTGCAGGAGGATGTTTTTTCAATAGAAATAAAAATAAGATCTTAAGTGTGAGATATAAATTTGGAGGTAGATCTAAATCTTCAAGAAAGTCCTTATGAAAATGTTAGAAGTGTGGTAAAATTGGGAATTACAAGAAGGATTGTAGTTCTAAAAATGCTAATTAAAGCACCTAATGATGTTTCTTGCACATAAGGGAATCCCTTGTTAGAGGAAGGAGGCTTCTTCAAGGACACATGTAGATCATGATGTATGGATAACCAACTCATGTACTTCTTTTCATATGACTCCCCATAAAGAGTGGGTTTGTGAATATGAATATATGATGGAGGTGATGTTTTTTAGGAGATGACTTGACAGCTAGAACCATAGGAGGAGGAAAATTCAAGTTGTTGCTCAAGGGTGGAAGGATTATAACACTCCTTGTGGTTTTGCACATTTCAAAGCTAGAGAGAAAATTGATATTCATAATCAAGATGAGTGATGCAAGTGTAAATACTACTCTTGAAAGGAATACCTATAGGATGGTCCAAGGAGTGATGGTATTGTTAAGGGGAGTTTGGTATAAGACTCTATAGAAGATATTGGGAAGCATCGTCACTAATTATTAGAAATTAATTAATAGAGCAATGAAATACACAAAATATTGTGGAAACACAAATATAGAAAAGCAAATAAGAGAGACACAAATATACATGGTTCACCCAATTTGGTCTACATCCATGGATAAACAACCAGTCCTTCCTTTTATATTATCTAGCAAAATGAAGAGATACAACCTACAATAGATTCGTTGTAATTTCCTCTTCATTCTCACAAAGTCTTCTCTCTATTTCTCGCTCAGAATCATAATACCCATCTGCAATACAATTCCCTCATATAAACCAAGGGTTGTCTTCTAGGGAAAAAAAAACCCTAAATTAACGTAACTTCTACAGTTAGATAATCTCCTAATGAATGACCCAGATTGACTATGAAATTACAATATTTTACAAGGCAATTTTCACCTATTTTTAACTTCGAGAGCATTGCCCTCAAACCCTCGCCGGGGGGGATCCAAACATGCAGTTGACCCCCACCCCCCCCCCCCCCCAAACCACCCCCCTTGACCCCCGAGGCAACAATAGTGCGGGGGAAAGCACCCCCCACACCCCCTGTTATGGATTGGGATCCAAATGTGAATGAAACAAGACCTGAATCAGGAATACAATCATGCTCCACATCCAACAATATCCCACTTGGAGATTGATTAAATCAACTCCATCATTGCTTCACTTGTTGGAAAATGCTTCCACTTTGGACCTAGTTGTTTGTCATCTCCATCATAATTCTTGAAGGCCAATTATAATTGAGCGGCTACTTAATTTCTCCCTGGTTACAACCTTTGTCAACATATCTGCAGGATTCTGGCTAGTCTTAATATTTTCCATCTTCAACTGTCCATCATCCAAAACTAACCATATGAAATGATACCTGAGTTGTATATGTTTAGTCTCAGAATGAAAGGTTGAATTCTTTGCAAGATGAATGACATTTTGGTTATCACTATATAAGCTTCTCATCTCCTGCTTCTTGCCCAACTCATCCATAAACCTTTGTAACCAAATCATTTCTTTTCTAGCCGCTGTAGTAGCAACGTACTTTACTTCCATTATTGAAAGTGCAACAATGTTTTACAATTTTGAAACCCAACTGATAGTTATTCCACCTACAGTAAACACATACCCTGTGGTTCTCCTCATGTTATCTCTTTCAACTACCATATCTACATAAACATATCCTTATAGAGCAATGTTTGAACCTCCAAAACATAATCCCTGATTTTTGGTACCTCTCAAATACCTGAGAATCCACTTCATGCCATCCAATGCTCTTTTCCCAGATTTTTTATATACTTGCTTACAACTCCCACTGTTGTGCAATATCAAGTCTTGTGCAGAACATTGCATACATTAAGCTTCCAATAGTTGATTCATATGAAACTTTACACATATAATCCATGTCTTCTTGGGTCTTGGGACACATACCCTTACTTAGTTTGAAATGACAAGTCAAAGGTGTACTCACTGGTTTTGCAATCTGCATATTAAATCTTTCCAACACCTTTTCTATGTACTCACTTTGAGACAATGTTAATTTGTGATTTTTCATGTCTCTAGTTATTCTCATACCAAGGATTTGTTTTGCAACATCCAAATCCTTCATTGCAAATGAATCTTCCAATTTTCCTTTGAGCGCATTTATTTCCTGCATGTTAGACCCTACAACAAGCATGTCATCTACATACAATAGCAATATAATATAACCTCCATCATTTTTCCTTTTAAAATAAACACAATGGTCAGAGTGACATCTAGTAAAACCTTGTTCAGACATAAACCTATCAAATTTTAGATACTACTGCCTTAGAGCCTGTTTTAAGCCATACAAGCTTTTCTTAGATTTGCACACTAATTTCTCCTTCCCTTTGACCTTATACCCTTATGGTTGCTGCATAAATATTTCATCCTCCAAATCCCCATAGAGAAAGGTTGTCTTTACATCTAACTACTCAAGATGCAAACCTTTTGCTGCCACTAGACTTAAAATAGTTCTAATTGAAGTCTTTTTAATAACAGGAGACAAAATTTCATCAAAGTATATGTCTTTCTTGTATGCAAATCCCTTCACCACAAATCTTTCATTATACCTCTGTTTACCTCCATCTTCTTCCTTCAACTAGTAAACCCATTTATTCTACAATGTTATTTTACCAACAGGCAACTTGACTAAGTCCTAAGTTTGGTTCTACATCAAGGAGTACATCTCTTCTTCCATGGCTTGCTCTCACTTCTTCCTTGTTTCTACCTACATTTCTTATTCATATCTTTCCATTTCACCATAATCAATCAACAATACATAATATAATGAAGGAGATTATCACTCAAGGGGTCTAGTTATCTTGGCAGATATTCTAACACCAGTTTCAGGTGTTTTCATTTGTCGTGGTTGTTGTTGTTGTTGATCAATCTTATTTTCAAGCACTTTTACTTTTTTGTGATCTCATCAAGCACTATGTATTCTTTGTTTTCCTTTTCGTTTCCCTGCATTTGATCCTTATACAAGACCTTTTCATTCAATATGACATCTTTGCTCCTAATGATTTTGTGATTTTCGTAATCATATAAATGATAACCAAAACCATTTACACCATATCCAATAAAGGTATATCTATTTGATTTTTCCTCAAGCTTTGTTCTATTTTCTTTATTGATGTGGACAAAGGCTTCACAAATGAAAGTCTTTAAAAATGAGTAGTTTAGCTTTTTACCTGTCCATGCCTCCTCTGGAATACCACCATTCAAGGAACTTGAAGGCCCTTTGTTTATTACATAAACAACAATATCTACAACATTTGTACAAAATTGGAATGGAAAACTTACATGCAATCTCATGCACCTTGCACGCTCCATGTTTGTACTGTTCATCCTTTTTGACATACCATTTTCCTTTGGTGTTCCTGGAACTATTCTCTCTTTGTTAATTCCATGTTTTGAACAGTAGTTATCAAACTCTTTGTTGTAGTATTCACCTCCATTATCTAATTTGAGACACTTCAACTTGTTTCATGTCTCATTCTTGACCAAATCTTTCCATTTCGTGAAAGTATCATATATATCAGATTTATTTCGAATACAATGAATCCAAGTTTTCCTAGTTGCATCATCAATAAAAGTAACATAATAGTGAGAGCCACCGAGAGATGATACTTGAGCAGGTCCCCATACATTTGTATGCACAAGCTCTATTTTTTCTATCTTCTTTTCATTCCCAACTTTTTAAAATCTGACTCTCTTTTGTTTTCCATAAACACAATTTTCACAGAAATCTAAATCAACATACTTCAGACCCGACAACAAATTTCTTGAGTGAATAATCTACATCCCTTTCTCACTCATGTGCTTGACCCTATGATGCCAAAATGTTGTATTTCTCCTTTGGTGGTTAAAGAATTAACATAATTAGAAATGATATTGCATAAATATAATGTACCAACCTTTTCTCCTTTTTCTATTACCAGGGCTCCTTTAGTGACATTCCAAGTTTTGTCTATAAAAGTAGTTACATAGGCTTCACCTCCCAACTTCCTTGTTGAAATTAAATTTTTATTCATATTTGGAATATGCCTTACCTCTTTCAATAGCCATTGGTTTCCATTTTTTTTTTATAAAAAACCTTTCTCATTCCAATGATTGTATAGGATTTATCATCACCTAAACGAACCTATCCAAAATCTCCTTGAACATAGTCATGAAAATATTTCCTATCAGATGTGGCATGGAATGAGGCCCGTGAATCTACCACCCAGACATCAAGAATATTTTCTAATGAAAGAATAAAATCATATTGCAACATGTCACCTGTCACATTGCTTCACGATTTTTATCTTCCTTTCCATCCCCTTCTTTTCCCTTTCGATATTCGCAGTCTTTATTCAGGTGTCCTTTCTTCCCACATTTCCAGCACAATATCCTTGATTTAGATTTGGATCTGCCTTTTATTGAATTACTGTGATTTATTAGGCTCCTTCCTCTTTCCATTTTTCTTCCCCTAGTCTCTGTAGTTAAAGCATCACCTGATGTCTCATTAGAGATTTTTTGTCACATTTCCTCGCTAAGGATGGCACCAACAACATCATCAAACTTTAAAGTACTAGATCTAGAGAAAGAGTTACTAATGGCCACAACTAAACCATTCCAACTTTTTGGTAATGATCACAAAAACAAGAGAGCCCTAACTTCATCATAAAAATTTACCGCTACAAAACCTAACCGACTCGTAACCGTATTAGACTCATTTAAATGATGAGCAACAGGTCCACCTTCTAAAATATTCATATTAAACAAACGCTTGATGAGGAATACCTTATTTGAGGTCAAGGGTTTTTCATATAGTTTTTCTAAGGCCCTCATTAGACCTTTCGTTGTTGTTTCTTCGAAATATTGAAGGTTATCGACGTTGCGAGACATAGCCGTATTGTTCCTAATGCTTTTTTTGTCAAGAATCTCCCAATCTTCATCAGACATACTCATCGACTTCTTTATCTTTCCGCTCAATTGTATATACAAATATTTTTTATACAAATAATCTTCCATCTGCATCTTCCACAACTGATAGTTTTGGTCATTAAATTTCTTGACCCTAAACCTACCATCTTCTTCCATTTCTCCCACTTCAACTAGGAACCCTTATCTCTCGCAACTTTATCAGCCAAATAAACCTTCAACTCTGATACTAGTTATTAGAAATTAATTAACGAGGTAATTAAATACATGAAATATTGCGGAAACACAAATACAGAAACGCAAAAAACAAGAGAGACACATATATACGTGGTTCACCCAACTTGGGCTACATCGATAGAGAAACAATGAGTACTTCCTTTTATATTATCCAACAAAATGAAGAGATACAACCTATAATAGATCCATTTTAATTTCCTCTTCTCTCTCACACAGTCTCCTCTCTCTTTCTCGCTCAGAATCATAATACCCATATGCAATATAATTCCCTCATATAAACCGATGGTTTCCTTCTAGGAAAAAAACCCTAAATTAGCATAACTTCTGCTGTCAGATCATCTGCCTAATGAACGACCCAGATTGACTATGAAATTACAATATTTTACAAGGCAATTTTTCATCTATTTTTAACTTCAGTGGCGCTACATGATGGGCCTCTAAATTAGACATAAATTAAGGCCCATGCATATAAATTAAACATAAATTAAGGTCCATCTAACCATCCTTCAACATATTAAACCTCTTTTCTTGCATTAGATAATTTATTTTTAACTTTAATATATTCATTAGGAAGGTTTATGAATAATTGGATACTTGTGCCTAATATTATTTATTTTTGTGGAATATTATGAGAATATTGGGCATATTATGAAGATTTGGAGGAGGAGATAATTTAGGGACTTGTTCCCTACTACAAGAGGATCAATAATATATAACAAATCAACAAGATATTATGGAATTATGGCACAAATTGTGGAACTCCAATGATTGAGAAAATCTAGGAATGTATTCCACTAATCAACGGATCAGATCTAGTAATCAAGGGATTTTGGTGGGGAAAGCTTCCTCGGTTCATGGGGAATGATTCCTAATCATTTTGTATAAGTACCGAGTCAAATTTTCCTCTAGGGGAGATTTTCATTAGTGTTCTTGTGGAGAGAACTTGTATTTTTGCAACTCCATTGGATTTTCTTGCAGGGATGTAATTCTATTGAAGAAAATAATGAAGATTGGTGTCATGTTCAGCTTCTAAATCTTGTTCTCCTCCAAAGTTATTTGAGTTTCCTTGGGCTTGGCCATCCCACGAGCCTCAGAGCCCTTTTCTATCATTTTCTTTCCTTCTTTTCACTTCTTATTTCTTTCTATTTTTGCGTTTAGTATTAATGATTTCTTGTTGTAGGATTGAGTTAAAGGGTTAATATAAGTTCCTTTTTGGGATGACAAGCATTATTTCATCCTTGGAAAAGCTTTGGAAGTTCATAGTAATCATTGATATGCTTGGATTAGTCTTCTTATTCCCAAATCTAGATTGTTAGACCTCCTTTTTAGCAAAAGACAATAAAATTATGCTATTTTTTAGAGCATGCTAACAAGCTTCAATCAAGTTGGTTCCACTTGAATTAGATCAAAAAAAAATTCTAGTTCATAACAAAAATTACCTTGTTGCATTTTCACTTGATTTGATTAGACATTTTTTAGATTTACTAGCTCACTAGTTCTCGAATTTCTAGATTTTCAACTAGTAATGTTTTTCTATTTTTTAGCATGGGTTAACAGAGGTCTTATTGAATGATTCCAATTGGAATGGGGACCTACGACATCCTAGTTAATAAAAAAAAATTCCCATCCAATTTGGGTTTGATTTGCTTGGTCATTCGATGAATTATAGTAAATTTGTACATCCTGTAGTAAATCACTGTAGCATCTTGTTAGGTCCCTATACTACTAGTGTAACCCCTTATTGTATTAGTACAACCCCCTTATTATTCTTTTGTGCCCATGTAGTCCCCATATTGTTCTTATTGTTCCCCATAGAAGCCCACTATTGTTATTATTGTGCCCTTACATTATTATTGTTATGTCGGCTCTGATTATATTATGACCCCTTAGACTCCTATATATAGAAAGGAGGTCTTGTCATTTGTATCATCCAAGAATTGTTCATTTGTGTAATGTAAAGGAGGTTTCCCCCTCAAAGAGGCTGAATTCTAAGGCGTTTATCTCTTTTCTATCTTTTTGTGAGCTGATTTCATAACATTTGGTATCAGAGCTTTGGGATTCTAGGGTTTCGCTGCCCCAAATAGGTCATCGTAGAATTTTTGCTATAAATCTTCTTTTGCAATGTTTCAAAAGCTAAAAGAAAAACTCAATTGAAAATAAATTGTTCTGAACCTTGGGTTCGAATTTCAGATCTTTTCTCGCTATTTTCGGATATATGATTTGAGGAAGTTAGGGTTTTTGTAGACTCCCGAATTACATCTTAAACATGTGACCTGGGGAAAATTTCCATAACTCTCTCTCTGAGGATCAGATTGAAATTTCGTAAGAAGTTACAGAAAGAGGACAGACTGTAGTTTTTTTTGTATATTTTTCATATCCAAAGGTCAAAACAGTGACATGTGACACATCATACGAGTTTTCTATTCTGAAAAGGTGTATAATTAGGTCATCTTGGGATATTTTGCATAACTCTTTCTTGGAGAATTCAATTTTGATCAAACTGGTGGAATTGGAAAGAGGACGCAGAGGACTACTACAGGTCGTGATTTCAGAACTGGAAAATCTGAAATTACAGAGCTACAGTCGTTTCAAGATCGAGCTCCTAAAATCAAGAAAAAGCGAGATGAGGAAGTTTGATGGCAAGGATCCAATAAATTGGATACTACAAATGGAGAAATATTTTGATTTACATGGTGTAACACCGTTACAAAAGGTATGTATTGCATCTAATTATTTAGAACCAAATCAAGTTTTATGGTATAAAGGGCTTTGTTCTCGTAAGCCACTTGTCAGGTGGTCAATTTTCACGGAGGAAATGATAGCACATTATGAGGATACAAAGAGAAACACCTTCTTTAGAGAATTGATAAATCTCAAACAAAAGTGTTCAATGGCAGAGCACATTGAGGACTTTAAAATTTTGAATATAAGAGAAAATGATATTCCAGAGAAGCAGAGGATTGATGTCTCCATAGGGACTTTAAAGGATAACATTCAACATGAGGTTCACCTTTGGGAACCTGATTCATTGGAGAAGGCATTCAGGTTGGCAAGAAAAGTGGAAAGAAAAATTATGGAAACATGGAATTCTACCCCTTACAAGTATAAACATGGAAGTGTTGTTTCTCCTAGCCGTCCACAACCTACAAGGGTGACACCACAACAATTGGAAGAAAAAAGAGAAAAATGGCTTTGTTACAATTGTGATAGAAAATGCATTAAAGGTCATAAGTGTGCTGAGAAGAAATTATTTTACATAGATTATGAAGAGGAGGAAGAAAATGATCAAGAAACATGAAAAGAAGAGGATATACACCAGGAACCAACCCTATAGAAAGAAGAAATGAATCCGATCATATATTGTAAAGCATTGGCAAGAATTACCACTCCTCAAACTCTCAAGATAGAAGGACATTTCAAGAAGAAAAAGGTTCAAGAATTGAAAGATCACATCGAGAAAGAAGAAATGAATCCAACCATATCTTGTAGTGCGTTGGCCGGAATTACCACTCCTCAAACTATCAAGATAGAAGGACATATCAAGAAGAAAAATGTTCAAGAAGTGAAAGATCACATCGAGCATCAAGAAATGAATCCGACCATATATGGTAAAGGATTGGAAGAGATTACCACTTTACAAACTCTAAGGATAGAAGGATGTATCAAGAAGAAAAAGTTTCAAGCAGTGACAGGTCACATCGAGCATCAACAACAAGTTCTCCAACTTTTAAAGGATAATGCCACTTTGGTGTAGAATCGAAGGAAACAACAGGTAGATCAACATCGCAGTGAAAAATGTTTTGATGTAGGTGATTGGATATTTTTACGACTACATCTCAAGCAAGCTATTTATGAGAAGGAAATGTTGGCAATACTACATGCACTTAAGAATTGTTCATTTGTGTAATGTAAAGGAGGTTTCCCCCTCGAAGAGGCTTATTTCTAAGGTGTTCATCTATCTTTTCTATCTTTTCATTCTCTGTAATTAGTTTAGGATTTGACTTCAGTACATGCACTCCATTACACCATGACAACAAAGGAAGGAGGCATTGTATGCTGCACGTTTAGTGTCGATACCTATTAAGTTTGCACGAACCCTAGGTTGATAATTAAAGGCAGTAGCCTTGGTAGTTGCAGCATTCTTGTTGCAATACCGAGGCTCATCACTTTTTGGCGCCGTTGTCAGGGAGGTGTCAAAGTATGCATTGTTTTCTTCCCTATTTGATTCATTTCTTTTTACTTTTTGAAAAAACAAAAAAAAATTGCATTAGGCATATTTCATTTCAAAAGTGCATTGCATTAGTGTTTTCATTCAATCATAAAACAAAACAAAAAACTCCAACACCAACCCAACCCCCCCCCCCCCCCTCCCCCAAATTTGATCATGTGGTGCAGTAAGAGCCACATCATCATTCACTTTTGTAGGTAGAAGAAGAAGATGGCAAAGAATGTAGAAGAAATGGATGGAGATGATGACAATGAGGAAGATCCCCTCAGATTTCTCATTCAAGACACTGATGGTAGTGTGCACATGAAGAACATCCCTCCATCTTTTCTTCCAAAATTTCATGGTCTAAGGTCAGAGGATCCGAAAACATTCTCTTTGAATTTGAAATTGTTTGTAGATCTTATGGTTACTTATTAAAAACTCAAAAACTAAGATTGTTTCTGGCAATATTGAAGGATAGAGCTCTTAAATGGTTCATGAGTTTAGGGATTAATTCAATAAGATCATAGAGTGAGATGCAAAATATATTTCTAGAAAAATATAAAGATCATGATCTTAAAGAAGAAATATTTAGAATGAATCAAAGAGAAGATGAGAGCCTTGAGGATCTAATAGAGAGGTTCATGTACAATGTTAAGAGGGAAAACTACATCATTTAGATTCAAACACTAAAAACCCTCTTACTTTAGAAAATTAGGGATGAGTGGATTGATCTCCTTGATCTCATGAGTAGAGGTGATGTATACCAATTATCATTTGAAGAAATTTGTGAAACATGCAAATGCATATCAAGAGGAAAAGCAAGAGTAGGTAAATCAACATCAAGATCGGTAAGTCAAGCTAAACTTGGAAATTTGTTTGATGACTTTAAAACATAAATTCTTAGCAATCTAACTAAACAAGTAGAAATGTTAAGAATACAAAATGAGAAAAAAGAAGTTGTTTGTGTTTTTCGTGCAGAATCACATGATGTTAAATGTTGCTCCTCATTACCAAGGTTGAAGGAAGTTCACCAAGAGGACAATGGAGTAAGTCAATTGCCAATACAACAATGTTATGTAGCTCTAAGAAGACCATGGAAGCCTATTCAGCTTGATATGATGCAAGAGCCTAATTAAAAATTTCAAGGTTATGCATGTCCACCTCAAAGTAATTGGAACACACCCTTTCCTTGGCAACATTGGCTATCTCAACCCCAAAACCAATCTTGGTGACAAGGTTGGCAAGGAACATATGGGAGCCATCCACAATATCCTCAATATTTTCCTCAATATCCTCCATACCCAACTCCATGTTATCCCTACTATTCATCTCCTCCACAATCACAACCCCAACAACATCCAACTCAAATATCCACTCCCACTCAACTACTTGTACCACCATTTCCAATCCCACACATTGGAGTAGCTTAGCCCATTTACAATGCTGAGGTAAAACACTTCCAAACATATCCTCTTGATATCAATGGTATTCACCATAGCTCAGGAAGAGTATTTTGAAAAAGAGATTATCTTGATATCATTGAAGGACCACATCCAGAAGAAGAAGATTCAAATAGAAGACCACATAATCATGGGCTTCACTTGATGAAGAGAAAACATCAAAATCAGAGATTGAGAGAGCTCACTCATGGTTACCATCAAATCCTCCATGTAATCAAGATAACAATCAACAAAAAAAATAATATTTGAAGGTCATGTAGAAATTCCCACAGTAGATCAATAGATTATGCAATATACTAAAGCAAAATACAAGATCTACTTCTACAACAAACTTTGTGGAAGCTTAATTGAGTTGAGCAAGATCAAATAGAACACATATAATAGATGAAGAGAAATCAATCACACATGAGCACGGAAGAATACTCTGGGGAAATACTCAGCTAAAAACCCTGATCTTTATATTATCATACAAGTGGAAATATGTTCGGATTACACAAAGCTTTAGCTCACAAGCTATCCAACTCTCAATACAATCCCTTTGTTGCTCATAGACAATCAAAGGCTTCTCACAAACCTTCTCCTTTGCCCTCCAAGCCTCCTATTTCCTTGCGC
This sequence comes from Pinus taeda, assembly GCA_000404065.3. Classification (NCBI taxonomy): domain Eukaryota; kingdom Viridiplantae; phylum Streptophyta; class Pinopsida; order Pinales; family Pinaceae; genus Pinus; species Pinus taeda. The sequence goes on from APFE030724796.1 coordinate 48,167, forward strand.
AATTTTCCTTGAAGTCCAGTGCTGCCACCTATGTGAATTGCCCTCTTCACACACTCACTAACCTCTGATCTAACTGTTGAATCCTGAAGGAGATAATTCCTTCTGCATGGATGAGTTTCCTATATAGGAAAATTACTCCAACTGATAGTACATTTTCCCTTCATCTGATCTCAACTGGGTCTTTGTCTGAGCTGACATGCATGAGTTATTTATGAGAGAATATTCAATTATCTGAAGTGTAGCAGTTACATGCATGCGTGCATTAACTAAGTGAACTCGCAATCAATTCCACAAACTGTTGGAACTAATCTAACTGGACTTAACTCAGTTAACTGAGCTAACTAATTACAACTCAAAGTACAACTCATCCTAATCTCCTTAATTAAGGGATAACTTCCTCAATCAAAGGGATAATTGTTGCATGTCTTTATATAGACTCCATGTTTGATTTTCTCCAACTAATTAACTCAAGATGAATTAATTAATTATTAATCAAAGAGCTACTAAGAACAAATTCGAATTCTACTTCTCAATTTTAGTTCAGGGACTAACTAAAACTGGAATCCATCCGACTTGCTATTTATAGAAATGTTATTTTTAGCACTTCCATTTTTCATTCCTAGTTGCTATGTCCAACACTGGTACCCAAACTGCTATTTATAGCAATGTTATTTTTAGCATTTCTTGTTGCCATTTTCAACACTCCCTCTCAACAAGAAAGGAATTCAACTCGAACCCAATCCTAAACCTTTGGAATGTTCAACATGCAACACTTCTCCCAAGTGTTGTTACTCCAAAAACTCTAGAAACAAAAAAAAATTCCCAATTGACCTCCTTGTTGGGCTAGAAACATCCTTTGATACTGAATCTTCCTCTGTCACTGACAAGTGCTCCCTCTTTAACCTCTAAGCTACTGCAACACTCTATGCATCTCACACCATTGCACACCTCTGTGTGCCATCCTGCACTGGTGCAACACTCCGGTGCCTCTCTCATTGTTGTAGCCTGCTAGCTCTGTGCTATCTTGGGATCCCTGAATTGTAGCTCTCTTTTCCGCTCCATCTGCATCTGTCTCTACCCACTTAGCAAGTCCCGCTACTCCTCATTGGGGCTCCTGTAGAAAGGTCTAATCAAATAGGTTGGGTACCTCAATGATCCTACCCCTATTCCAACCTTCTTGGGATTGTCCCTCCACATTGCCCCACCTCCGACCTGGAGGTATGGATGCATGTGATCCCTCTCTACCCACTTGGCTCAAAATTTCCCCCTACTGGAGGTCTCTGCATGAGTAGATGCCTCCACTCGATCTCCTCTCGGCTTCTCCAGTTGTGGCTGCTCCACAATGTCCAGAAGCTGCTTCACCAATTGTGGCTCCTCCACAATTGTCAGAGACTTCTTCTGGCACTGCATGTTGAGTGGTAATGTACTCTCCCTCTTAACCACCAAGTCTCCTACAATTGCTTTGCTCCTCAAGGCTTTGCATGCATCTTGAACCTCAAGAGCATACAGGTTCTTGACTCATGAACTTATTTGCTTCACCTATCTCGTGGTGACGTGTCTAAGGAAAATCTTTCCCTTACTGAAGACTACATCATAGCATTTGTCTTCCAGTATAGCAACGGATACAAGATTCTTCTTCAGACCCGGTACATACTTTACATCAGTCAGGGTAATGCGAGCTCCATGCTTCCTTTGAAAAACAACTATGCCTACTCCTGAGACACTATACTTTTCATCATTACCCATTGCTATGAGTATCTGGAGATCTTTCTCCTCCAAGGTACTGAACAAACTCTTATCGTCGGTCATGTGGAATGAAGCTCCACTGTTAAGAAACCAACCGCATCCCACCATGGATGAAACCATGCATGTGAAGAGGGTGAAATCCAACTCGAACTATGAGGCCAATGCCTCACCTTCAGATCCGTCCTTGGATCCCATCTTGGATTTCTTCAGTGGACAATTTGTAGCAAAATGGCCCACCTCATGACAACGAAAGCATCGCACTTTCGATTTGTCAAACTTCTTCCCACCATAAGGAGAATTCGATTTGGGATGAGAATCATTCTCCTTCCCTTTCTTTTCCTTACTTGCTAAGGCATAGTTTTCTTCATCCTCCTTGGATGAAGAACCATCTTTGGTGCTTCTTTTTATCTCCTCCTACATCAGATCCAACCAAAATTGTTCCCAATATGGCAGTTTCTCTCATCCATTAACCAAGTCTTGGTAGCTATGCTAGCTCTTAGGAAGATCGAGGAGTGCAAGACTCACCATGTCATCATCGGCTGTCGTAATCCCTACACTTCCAATCTCATCCCTAGAGGTGGTGAGTTTGTTCAGATATATAGAGAGCATTTCGCCCTTTTCATACTTGATTTTCCGAAGCTTTCCTTTCAGCACCAGCTTCCTCTTATCGTTTTTGTTATTATATAGATCTTTCAATGTTTTCCACATCGAAAATGGTGTCTCCTTCCTATGGAGACTCAAGAATATGCGGTCTCGAACTCCCTCCAAAAGGATTCTCCTTGCTCTAGCCACACATTTCTTCCATTCCGCCAATTCTGTAGCATTAGTCATTGTCGGCTTGGGGATTCTTGATCAATGAAGTCCTTTAGACTATTATCCTCTAATATTACTTCCATGCAATCCTTCGAGGCTATATAATTCGAGCTGCCATCAAGGGCATACTAGAGTCTTAAACCATTGAATGCCATTGGTGAAATTGAGATGTGATAAGAACTCGATTTCTATATTCAGGAACCTCAAACTTCGAACTTCGCCCTTCTTGTATATCGTTCTTTGCTTTGATCACCTTTTCTTTGATACCATGTAGAAATTCCCATTGTAGATCAACAGATTATGTAATATACTAAAGCAAAATACAAAATCTACTTCTACAACAAACTTTGTGGAAGCTTAATCTAATTGAGCAAGATCAAATAGAACACATATAACAGATGAAGAGAAATCAATCACACATGAACACAGAAGAATACTATGGGGAAAGCCTCAGCTAAAAACCCTGATCTCTGTATTATTTAACAAGTGGAAATATGTCTGGATTATACAAAGCTTTAGCTCACAAGCTATCCAGCTCTCAGTACAATTCCTCTGCTATTCATAGATAGTCAAAGGCTTCTCACAAACCTTTTCCTCTGCCCTCCAACACTCCCATTTCCTTGCGCAGTTTTCCTTGGGGTCCAATGCTGCCACCTGTGTGAATTGACCTCTTCACACACTCACTAACCTCTAATCTAACTGCGTAATCCTGAAGGACATAATTCCTTCTGCATGGATGAGTTTCTTATATAGGAAAATTCCTCCAACTGATACTACATTGTCCCTTCATCTGATCTCAATTGGGTCTCTGCCTAAACTGGCATGCATGATTTATTTATGAGAGAATATTCAGTTATCTGAAATGCAACAGTTACATGCATGCATGCATTAAGTAACTGAACTCACAATCAGTTCCACAAATTGTTGGAACTAATCTAACTGGATTTAACTTAGTTAACAGAGCTAACTAATTACAACTCAAAGTAAAACTCATCCTGATCTCCTTAATTAAGGGATAACTTCCTCAATCAAAGGGATAAATGTTGCATGTCTTCACATAGACTTCATGTTTGATTTTCTCCAACTAATTAACTCAGGATGAATTAATTAATTATTAGTCAAACAGCTGCTAAGAACAAATTCGAATTTTACTTCTCAATTTTAGTTCAGGAGCTAACTGAAACTGGAATCCATCCCAAAATGCTATTTATAGAAATGTTATTTTTAGCACTTCCATTTTTCATTCCTTGTTGCTTTGTCCAACACTGGTACCCGAATTGTTATTTATAGAAATGATATTTTTAGCATTTCTTGTTGCCATTTTCAACAGGTCATGGAAGAAGAAGACATCCAAGATGATCCAAATCAGCAAGTGGACCAAGTACATCAAATTTATATTGAAGTTTGGTTCCAGAAAATCAACAAGATGGAGCATCACTCTCTTCTTCAACTATGCTTGATCCTTTCAAGGTCAAATCATTTGGTCTTTGAAATCTAGGTATATGCTTTGCCAAAGCATACATTTCAAGCCTACACATCATTTTGTTTGTCATCTTGATGTGCACATGGCTCCTTTGGAAGTGTTCTTATACTTGAAAGTGATTTTGTTTTTCAAGCAGGGTAGGGTTAAAAAAAAAAAAAAATCCCAAGTGAAAACCTCCTTGGAGGCACTTCAAATTGGCTCATTGATTGAAAACCTCCATGAGTTGGTAAATGGGTTGGGAAAAAAGAAAAAAGAGGAAAAAATAAATAAATCCTATGTGAAAACCTCCTTTGAGGCACCTAGGCATACCTACTAGTTGAAAACCTCCTTGAGGCGGCTAGTAGGCCTAGAAAAAAAAGGAAAAAATAAAAAAATAAAAAAATCTTTGCTTCATGTATCTCTCTAATGAATGCATGTACTCTCCAACCTTTGCAAGCAACAAAAACAAGTTGGTACCAAAAGAAAATTTGGTCAAGCCTAGTCAAAAGAAGTCAAATTTTGACTTTCTCCTCCTTTGCTTAAATGCTCCAACAAGGCCAAGGCCATGCCAATCCATCACCCTTATCTATTTTCACCATCCACCCATCATTCTCAAGCTTGTACCATTCAGTTTTCTTGCTGTCCTAAAAAACTACAGGATGCTCTGTTTTACTACAGGATACAAAAATACATAGAGAAGAAATTTATTTTTGCCATAACTTGAAAACCATGCAATGAGTAGTTTTAAAAGGAAAAAACAGAGGTTGGCTTCATTAAGATGTGTTAAGGAGATAAGCTCTACATTTCCCCACATTTTTCCAAGTGAAAGGAACATAAAAAGCCCTTCTAGTTTGTTGAAAGTGATTGCAACATAACGGAATTGTATACATAGAATTTTTAAATTTGGTATCAGAAATATACAAACCTCCATCCATCAGAGAAAAATGACAGGGGGAACCCATCAAAACAGTGAGGATTCATCAACACCCTCCTATACTATAGATATTCACAAGGCACAATTGGATGGGTTTCTTTGAAAAAATGAGGGGATATGATGATGAAGTAGCCAGATATTTGCAGTCAACTTTAGCATGGAGATCCAGAGGTCAAAGAAGCTTCTCCAGAGCTTAGCATTAGCATCAGGATCATCAGCATCACCATCCAACACCTACACATCAACATCAACTCACCAGCAGCATGCAAGTCTCTCCAACAATCATCACATAGGTATAGGTATGCAATATTCTTGACCTCTTCTCTTGAGCATATTATAGTTATAAATTTTTTGTCAATGCATGAGAGATGAGGTTTAATAAGCTAAGGATGGGTCAACAGTGTCAGCCACCTTGAACTAGTTAATTGCATCTCACTCCTTCACTCATGCAATGTTGAAAAGTCAAATTATGAAGGGTGATGATTTCAAGGAATGAGGACAACAGTTAAAAGAATAAATTTTTGCAAAGACTAAGTCACCATAGTACTCCAAGCCCTCCATCCACTTCATATTCACTATCTATTCATCATTGATCCATCCCATTTCATTCTTGAAAAAAAAAACAAAGCATCCTCTCCATTTTCACAAACCTACACTACTCCCTTTGAGCCCTAGCATCATCATCCAATCCCTCTTCACCATTTCTCATCACTCCCATACAATTAGGAGACTCTGAAGGAAGAAGGAATGACTACTACAGGAAGGCAGAATGCTGCGACAAGAAGGAAGAAAGGAAAAGAATTGTGCTAAACTCAAAATGACAGTGCCTAAGAGAGACCTAATCAAAACAGAGAAATCCAAGGCCATTAGGCAATAATCTAGGCCACAAGAGAAAAGAATAAGGCAACAGAAGAAAATGAAGCATTCACCATAAAAAAAAAAAAAAAAAAAAAAAAAAAAAAAAAAAAAATGCAGTGATGAAAATATGTTTTTCCAAGAGGTCTCCAATCTCTTTCTAGCTTTTGTCCAAGGCCTAAAAATGGGAAAAAGGCATGGGAGTCAAGTTGAGGGCTTGCCCTAACCTCAGACTATAATTTATGCTCAAAATTGGTATCCTGTAGTTTTAACAGGGTTTTCTGTAGTTTTAATAGGAATTACTACAGGATGTCTTACTTCTCATCTCAATGTAGTTTGAAGGTTTTAGAGGTGTCCAAATGGTGTAACAAGTTAGCAGTAGGTTGATAAGAATGTGGAAGACCTTGCCAAACTGAAAAATATTCAAAAACCCATCTTGAATAAGGGGAAAAAAGCAAGCTAATGGTCTCAAGAAATAATGATTTTTCTTTGCACAAATATGTTTTTGGGCTTGTCCTTGCATAAATTACAACCAAGATTCTTAATGCACAAGAGAGAGGCCACCAGGGCCATGGATGAGGCATAATGAGGTCACTAAGTTGCTCAGAGGATGAGCAACACTTTGAGTAGGGGGTATGATGGGCCTCTAAATTAGACATAAATTAAGGCATGTGCCTATAAATTAAACATAAATTAAGGTCCACCTAATCATCCTTCAACATATTAAACCTCTTTTCTTGCATTAGATAATTTATTTTTAACTTTAATATGTTCATCACGAAGGTTTATGAATAATTAGATATTTGTGCCTAGTATTATTTATTTTTTTGGAATATTATGAGAATATTGGGCAGATTATGAAGATTTGGAGGAGGAGATAATTTAGGGACTTGTTCCCTACTATAGGAGGATCAATAATAAGTAATAAATCAACAAGATATGATGGAATTACAGCACAGATTGTGAAACTCCAATGATTGAGAAAATATAGCAATGTGTTCCACTAATTAAGGGACCAAATCCACTAATCAATGGATTTTGGTGGGGAAAGCTTCCTCCATTCATGGGGAATGATTCCTAATCATTTTGTATAAGTACCAAGTCGAATTTTCCTCTAGGGGAGATTTTCATTAATGTTCTTGTGGAGAGAACTCGTATTTTTGCAGCTCCATTGTATTTTCTTGCAAGGATGTAATTCAATTGATGAAAATAATGAATATTGGTGTCATGTTCAGCTTCTAAATCTTGTTCTCCTCCATAGGTATCTGATTTTCCTTGGGCTTGGCCATCCTAGGAGCTTTAGAGCCCTTTTGTATCATTTTCTTTCCTTTTTTTCACTTCTTATTAGCATGCATCTCTTGTTTTTATTTCTTTCTATTTCTGCATTTAGTATTAAAGATTTCTTATTGTGAGATTGAGTTAAATGGTTAATGTAAGTTCTTTTGAAAGATCACAAGCATTATTTCATCCTTGGAAAATCTTTGGAAGTTCATAGTAATCATTGAGATGCTTGGATTAGTCTTTTAGTCCCAAATCTCGATTGTTGGACCTCATTTTTAGCAAAGGACATTAAATTTTTGTTATTTTTTAGAGCATGCTAACAAGCTTCAATCGAGTTGTTTCCACTTTCATTGGATCAAAAAAACATTATAGTTCAACAAAAATTACCCCATTGCATTTGCACTTGATTTGATTATGCATTTTTTAGATTTACTAGCTCACTAGTTCTCGAATTTCTAGATTTTCGCCTAATGATGTTTTTCTATTTTTTAGCATGGGTTAACAGAGGTCATTTTGAGTGATTCCACTTGGAATTTTGACCTAAGAAATCCTAGTTAATAACAAAATTTGTCCCATCCAGTTTGGATTTGAGTTGCTTGGTCATTCGATGAATTATAGTAAATTTGTACATCTTGTAGGAAATCACTGTAGCATCTAGTAGGAAAGCTTGTTTTGAGGCTGAATTGAGGAAAAAGCCTCTAGGAAGCTAGAAAAGGGTCCCTACTTGTCACCCAATCCTTCTGACCATTCACCATCATCTCCAAGCCACCTGCCACATCACCAAAAGAGATTAGCTTTCACTCTTTCACTTGAAAAAAGACAAAAAGAAAAATAGATTTATTTTATTCATTTTCATGCACAGTAGTAGATTCAAGTTTGATGGTTTGATTCTACGTGCTTAGGATAGTAGGATTGCGTACATGTTAATTTAGCATTCTTTTGAAGCAAATCCTCTTAGCAGTTAGTTAGAAATGATGTGTTTTAGCATTTGATTTCACTCTCTTTCCTTGTACTTTCTTTCTTGCAATAGGTTAAGGTTCCATTTAGAACATTTCATTCTCTGCAATTAGTTTAGGATTTGACTTCAATACATGCACTCCATTACATCACGACAGCAAAGGAAGAACACATTGTATGCCACACATATAATGTCGATACCTCTTAAGTTTGTACGAACCCCGGGTTGATAATTAAAGTTGGTAGCCTTGGAAGTTGCATCATTCTTGTTGCAATACTGAGGCTCATCACTACCCCTGAATCCCAACCAAAGGGGGGACTCCAAACATGTAGTCACCCCCTGGACACTATAGGCAGAAATAGTGGGGGGGAATCTCCCCCCACACCCCGCCTTCAGCGATTGGGATCAAAACACAGCTGAAACAAGACCTCTGAATCAGGAAGATAATCAAGCTCCACATCCAACACTAATGGTGGTAATAGCTCTGTTATTTAAGAGAGTGGAAATGAAGAAGACAAAGCCCCTATTGTCTCAAAATAAAGGATAATGTTATGGCGCCAAGAGAAACCAACCACCCTTTAACTTCAAGATTCATCAAATTGCTCATTTGGAAATTTAAACTATTCCAAAAAAGACCAAGTTCCCAAAATAGTTTTAGAGATTTATCTATAAGCCTCTAACTATTGCCCTTCCTTGATGAAAAACAAATTAGAAAAGGAAAAGGGGCCCAAATTAGGTAGTTAAGCAGGGAAATGGATGGAGTATTTCTTCCATCTTAATCTTCTCAATAATTGTAATGGGTTTGGGATGCTCCATTTATGGGCTAGGAAGTTGATCTTCTCCTAAGAGATGATAGGACTGGAAAGTATGTGCCCCACTATTTCTTCCCAATTTTTCTCTTTACCACTATGTGTGGCTAGTGCTACTAAGAAGCCAATCCCATTAAATACTTTATGCATCAACTCAAACTTCCCTTCAAATATATTATCTATGTGTAGGATGTCTTCTTCGATGTCCCTGGTTTTTTCAACGGAGGCCTAGCTCTTAAAGAGGATGTTTACTAGATAGATATAAAAATAATTCCTTGAGTGAGAGATCTAAATCTGGAGGTAAATCTAAATCTCTAGGAAATTCCTTAATGAAATTCTAAAAGTATCATAAAATTCGGAATTACAAGAAGGTTTGTAGAACTAAAAGTGTTGATTAAAGGAATGGATCCAATGATCTTTCTTACACATAAGGGAATCCATCCTTAGAGCAAGGAGGTAATGCGTACTTGGCTTTTTCAAGTAGACATGTAGATCATGATGTATGGCTAATCAACCCATATGATTCTTTTCATGTGACTCCCTAGAGGGAGTGGTTTTCGTGAATATGAAAAGTATGATGGAGGTGGCATTTTCCTAGGAAATGACTCAATAGATAAAACCATGGGATGAGGAAAGTCAGGCTGTTTATGAAGGATGGAAGGATTAGAATACTTCCTATGGTTTTTCACATCCCAAAGCTAGATAAAAATTGGATATCTGTAACCAATATGAATGATGCGGGTGTAAAGACTATGTTTGAAAGGGAAACTTATAGGATTGTTGGCTTGTTGGAGCCTGACCCAGGTTTGGAGTAAATTAGCCAAACAAATCCCTGTACTACTAGCCCTTTTGGCAATAGTTCACGGAGTGTGGACTGAGGTCTCACTTGAAGTAGTATGGGAGGGTGCTAGAACTAGGTTTCTACACCCTTGATATGTCAGAGAGGTTCAACTGGTCCACTGTTTGTTCCTATGCGCAGGTTGCTTAGTGCACTTTCTCGTTCCTCACGACTTGATACACTGCCTTTGTGGAGCCCTAACCAGGGGTTGTGGAGCTCTTGTGTCACACTCTGAGCTATTACTCGAGATCTTACTTATCTTCCAGTACTAATTAATTACCTTCGCCTACTTGAGTGTCTTAAGTTATAATTAGTTATACAAAACATTCATATAGGTTCGCGCAATAAATAAACAATATACTTGCAAATTATATACAATCATGTATTAAACCAGGAAAAGATACACAAAAATATAGTAAAAATTCTCTTTATTGATTCTTCCAATGGTTACAGACTTGACCTACCTTGTGAAATCAACTGCAGGGGTCCGCGCACTCAGCTGCAGACTACCAGGCCTCTGTGCACTCAGCTGCAGAGCCTTCTCCTACTCTATGACACATAGACACACTTCACACTCCAACTCAATCACTTAGACTTATCCTCCTCTTCTATTTTGTCTTCTATTAGTTATCTTATACACTTAGAGCCTTGCTCTATTTATACAATCCCATGGTCCATGGACCATGGGTAGGTCTATCCAGCCGACATTACATTACAAAAACTAGGGTGGAAAATCCTGTGACTCTATTATAATTTCGCGCCCCGCGCCCACAATTCGTAGAGTTTTTACAAGAAGACTCTATCAAAACTTGGGCTTTAAGCCCAAAAAACATGCCTTGGGGGGATTCCATGCCCAATAAGCCCCCAACATAAACATCGTGACTCGCCCTCGAGTCACTCTGTCAATGCAAAGATCTTTGTGCGGAGTCCCTCCAACTGTGCTCGAATTGTGGTAAGGTCAACAGCGCACTGAGTTGTTGCCTACTGGATTTGTTGCATGCATTGTTCTGATACCACTGTGTGGGAAGTGCTTCTCTACATCAACGCGTGCATACCCTACATGTGTGCAAGCTTGCCTTCAATTTCTGTTGTGATGGTGAAGGCCTCGTCGATCCAAGGCTGAATGTGTGCCTTCAGGACTGCTTCCTTGTGTCGTGTAGCGTCCACCTGTTCTCTCAGTGCTTTGGCCTATTACATCTGAGAGAGCCTCTAAGTGAGGGCCACTGTCCGTGCAGTTCCTTTGACGCTGTCATATTGCTATTGGAGTTCTCGCGCCTCTGTCTTTAAGTGCTAGATGTTGGGGTCCTCTTGCAGATTTGTGAGGACCTCAAATGATTCTTCCAACATGCTAGTGCAGTCTCACACTTCACTGCCAATTTCATCCAGTTCCGTTGTGATAGTGCTAGCATGTTGTTATCTTACTTCTGGAGGGGTGGATGGTTGTGCCTTTAACCGCAACTTGGCGATCTGAAGGTTTAGCTCTAGCTGAACCTTTGTCATTTCCTCCCTCGCCTCACGTACCCCTGCTACTAACCTGTGGATGCGCACCTCTTCTAGTGTGTCTGTTGGGATGGCCAGCTCTGGGATGCTTTGGTAAGTTTCATCGATTATCTGCACCAACTATCGATTCTGTGACACCACTTCGTCATGCTACAAGCTCAATTGTTCCATATCAATTTTCTTCTCATTGAGGATTTGCAGTGCGCAGCTCTCCCTATCTCGCAACTGTGCATTTATCCCATCCTGCAAAAAATATAAGGTCTCTCACGGGAGTGCAACCATATTGATACCGAGACCCTTCATTGCACTAACCATAGGCCTGTCGGCCTCATTTGTTGTCACTAGTTCCCCTTTTGGAAACACAAAGGTATTCGTCACCCGAGCACACAACATATGTTCTGCTGTCGTTGTTCCAACTGTGAGGTTGGTCGAAATGGTACCAGCCTGAGAAGTGCGCACCTACAACGCCTGTAGCTGCGCTCTGAGGGCCCCCAACACAATCTGGTTCTCCTGCATGAAATTTTGGAGGGCCTCAAAGGTGACATCGCGTACTATCTTGTGATGTCGTGCAGATCACCCTCGATTAGGGCGACCAGGTCAATAGACAAATTTGATGCCTTGACCTTCTTGCGCAACCCTTTCTGCTCGATTGGGTGTTGGCGCTTCAACTGTGTTGACACGGTTTGTGGATCCACGCCTTCCTCTTCTTCCTCTGCTTCGTGCCCATGCGAAGGTGACGTTTGGCCCTCGTGCGCCCTTGCAGCTGCCTCCTGCACTGCTGCTACTGCGACCTTTTCCTGCTCAGTTGTTATCTGTGTAGCGTCCCGCGCCGCCCGCACTTCTACTACCGCTGCCTCCTACCTTCTCTTTTCTGCCAATTGTGCAATGCCAAACTTGGCCTTGTCTTTCCTCCTCTGTGCCATCGACTTCTCTATCTTCACAATGTCTGGAGCACGCCACTCTGGCGGCCATGTTTCTAGTACGTTAAATATGACGTCGTCTGTGGCTACAAAGGGTAGCTTTCTCCATTGTTTGGTCGGGTCCTTGCGCGCTCTGATGTAAATGTTATGGATGTCCGCTTTGAATTCTACAAAACTTTGTAGGCTATTGTAGACAGTGGGTGACAACGGCGGCTTGCGGTTGATCCCCTCTGAGGTTCATCTCCATGAACACCCATAATATTTTACTATCGCGGATCCTCTTGGCATCCTTTGTGGCCCATAGCGAAGCGTACTTTGCAACCTCTGGCAAATCCTTGTCAATTATGGGGAATTGACTATCCTCCGGTAATTCCCCTACCACAACCACTATGGATAGCAGAAGCCATGCATAGTGGAACATTTTGCCCTGTTCTTGAGCTTCACGGAAATTCTCCAAAAACTCCTTGCAGAGTAACTCAGACCAGTTAATCTGTACCCCCCTCGCACACTGCTTAGCCAGTGCTACCACTGGCACGGGTACCTCGTCTGCGCGACACTTGCACATAACCTTACTGTCCAGTATTTGGGTTGCCACTTTCACTACCTTGCCATTGATGTTGGATATGGTGTTGCCCCTTTTCTTCTTTTCTAGCTTGTACTTTTTCTTCATGGCCTCCACGATGGCCAAGTCACTTATTTTCCCTTCCGAGATGGTCGTTGGGTCCTCTCCTTTGCATGGAAGCGAGAAAATGCGGTGAATCAAGTTTGTCGTGATGGGGATGGGCTCCTCCAACTATAAACACCCATCATGCACTAGGCAGTGCAGCTGTGTGATGATGAAAATGGTTATTGGGGCACGATGGAAATGCGGCACCCAGAGCAGGTTTAGAAGCCCGACCTTTTCCACTCTGCGCAACCACTTTCACGACTCTAATTTGTAACCCCCACTATGGTGTTTTGCTTGGGCTTCATGAGGTGTGAGGTCTCAAGGTGAGGGAACTTCTTGTGGTCAGTGAGGTCCCAATCTTCAAATTTTAAGCTTGGCACCTGTCCCAGGTTTATGCCCTAAAAAATAATGTTGTCTGGGAGGAGCGGGGTCTAGAGCAAGCACTTGATCTCGTCAAGGTCCTTGGGCACTTTAGCCTTCCCTTTCCGTGGGGGAGCATAGGTGGGCAGCTTTGTCGAGGGGTGTATAGGCTAAGTTTCCTCCTCCATGCCTCCATCCTCGTCCTCTGCGATGATAATATCCTCCAGGTCTTATTCTTCTTCACTGGTCTCTATGGTGACGACTTTCCCCTTCTCCTCCATTGACATCTTGGTGCACAGTGGGTTCCACAGGGACACACATACAAGAACCATCGCTTGTTTTTCCTTCCTGGGTCTTGGCGTGCGCAGTGATTTCAGAATTTATGCCACAATCCTGGCACCTTCCAGAGCATCCCCCATAGTTAGGGCCTATGCAGCCTCTTCGGCGGTCATTTTTGTTATCTCCATAACGTCCTCAGTTGTTGCCATCGTGTTCGTCCAGAAATCTAGCACTCACGAACTCAGGGGCTCAATCAACGCTTGGAACACAACAATCAAGGCTTTGCTCAATAGCTCAATTCGCAAATGACTAAGTGTTGTTTGCTGGGAAACCCCTTGTAATTTATAGCTCTTTTTGAATTTGAATTCGACCATTCCCCCCAAATCTAGTTCATTGATGCTCCCTGGCGGCATATTTTTCCAAATCTTTCCCATAAATCGTGTCTTAAATGTTTGTCGCCCGCTCCATTTGGTCTTAAGTCGAGCAACGATCACTTTCTAGTCAACCCATGTGACAGCGCAGCCCCCTGTGCATGGTCGCGGACCTTGTGACTCTATGCTTCTATGCGTAGCTCCAACATCGTGCAGCTTTCGGGCATAATAGTTTATAGTCTCGTGCTTCCTTTCAACTGCTTAGAGTGCTAAGACTGTACTTCCATCGACTAGTCAAGTGGTCGCATCACCCGTGTAAAGTTTCATCCTGTCATCCATCATGTTTCCTGGAGAATACCCACATTTTATTGTTACGGTTGGCATCGTGCACTTAACCATCTACAATGCGTTATCCTAGTGAATTCGCTTAGTAATGTGCGGTCCAAGCCAAGGCATCAAACCGATCAATTGGCAGTGATAGGCCTTAACCTTGTCATCGTGATTGTATGCATCCTGCCTTATCACCTTAGTCTTTTTGCTGAGAAAATCTTCCTTTATCTCATCCTCCAGCTTCTTGACTTCTTTGTCCACCAGACAGCTTTTCTTCCTTAATCGTACCCTTTCTTCTTCAAGTTCTTGGATCCTAGAATTTCTCTGTTGGATTTTTGCTTCCAAGGTTCCGTGAACCGTCATATCTACCGATGATATCATGCATGGTCTAAGCTCTACAGGTACTATAGGTCTTACAATGGTTGCTTCATACTCCAGCCTTGGTAGTGCCTACACGGTTAGGTTCTTGCACATGGTCCTATAAGCCCATAGAACCGCTAGTACGTGCAGGTCCCAGTCAATCCGCTTCACATTGTGGACCTTGTTCAGCACTTCGCATATTTTGTTAAAGGCTTCTGTGTGGATATTCTTTTGTGCACTTGGTCTTTCCATACTTCATGGTCCCAACCGGAGGGGTTGTTTGCACCATTTCCTTACTTGCACTTGCTTATTGATCGTGTCTCTTACCATGAGGACGGTGTGCATTTGTGTAGGTTTCGCACCATATTCCTGTATCCACCTGGATAGGTGGGTGCATAGGTCAGTTCATCTGACAATCTTGTCTATTAATCACATCGAAGGCTTCCCAAATTGCATGTGCATCATCCTTCTGCATTCGTGCCAGTCCTCAAAACTTCTTTGGTGTGTACCCCACCATCTTGCGGGCATAGCATGCAGTACCCATTTCAGAGCGTCAAAACACTATTGTTCCTGTACTTCTCTTTCAAATTTGTTCAGGAAGTCATCCACCTCGCTTAACCCATCATACGTAGGCAGATCTCTTACCTCTATTGCTACGTAGCGCAGCGATCTTGTCATCATGTTACAATTGAGCGTGGTTACCTTGTGTAACTAGTTCTACCATCATTCTGTCTCCTCATCGGAATCTAATGTGCAGGAGCTTTTGCGCTCCCATGAGATTCGGCCATCCACGGTTGGATTTACCCAGTCTTGCTCCTACGTGGTTATTTTGTAGATGTAGTCCAGGTCATTGTCACTATCGTAGTCACGCATTGGCTCCGTTAGTGTGATCCTTCTACAGGTTCTAAGGGTACCACTATGCGTAGTGACTTTTTCTCAAAGATCATTTTGCTCTTCTTCAGATTTATCACTCCATTCATGTAAGTGGCCCAATCTATTCCCAATGGTGCGGGGTAGGGATTACTGTCATCAACAATCTCTATTACTTTGAAATCTGCTAGCGCACTTGCTCCTCCAATATCTACTGTGATTCCGTACAATCTTCCCATAGGTAGGATCTTTTGTTGGTTCGCCATCCGTAGTTAGATAGGAGACCATTGCAGTGCAGGCCCACCCATGCGCTCCCATGTCTGCTTTGGCAGGACGTTCATGTCTGATCCTAGATCTAGAATCACTTGGTCCATCTCATATTCCCCAATCTACACAGCCAATCTCATTTCCCTTCCTGTTCACGTCGTGTGCTTCCCGAGCTTCCAGACTACACGCCAATTCTGGAGTCCACACAATAGGTTTATCGAGTTTACACCTTCCTTGGCTATCTGCTAGCTTTGCGATCCACTCATATAACTCAGCGGGGAAGGATGCAAAGAAAAATCCATGGATCCCTGTATATAAGTAGCAATCTAAACACTCTTCCTTTGATAGTGGCGAATTCCTATTTTCCTGTGTTGTGAACTTGTGAATCTTTCTGTCCAACCAATCTTCAATTCCTTTCTTCGTCGGATTCCAGTGATACAACATTAGACATCTCTATGCAAATCCTGATCCCGGCAATGGAACCATTTGTTCACTTTTTGTGGCCTAACCCAGGTTTGTAGTTAGTTAGCTAAACAAATCCTTGTACTACTGGCCCTTTCGGCAATAGTCCGCGGACTGAGGTCTCACCCAAAGTAGTATGGGAGGGTGCTAGAATCAGGTTTCTGCACCCTTGAGATTTCAGAGAGGTTTGACTGGTCCACTATTTGTTCCTGCGCACAGGTTGCTTCACAGAGTTTCCTATTCTACCCGGCCTGATATAATGCCTTTGCGCAACCCTAACCAGGGGTTGTGGAGCCCCCGCGCCGCACTTTATGCTATTACCCGAGATCTTATCTTCCAGTACTAGTTAATTACCTTCACCTACTTGAATGTCTTAAGTTATAATTAGTTATACAAAACATTCATACAGGTTCGTGCATTAAATAAACAATATACTTGCAAATTATATCCAATCATGTATTAAACTAGGAAAAGATACACAGAAATATAGTAAAACTTCTCTTTATTGGTTCTCCCAATGGTTACAGACTCGACCTACCCTGCACACTCAGCTGCAGGGGTACGTGCACTCAGCTGCAGAGCCTTCTCCTACTCTATGGCCCACAGACACACTTTACACTTCAACTCAATCACTTAGACTTCTCCTCCTCTTCTTTTCTATCTTCTATTAGTTATCTTATACACTTAGAGCCTCTCTCTATTTATACAATCCCATGGTCCGTGGACCATGGGTAGGTATATCCAACCGACATTACATTGCAAAAACTAGGGTGGACAACCCTTTGACTCTATTATAATTTCGCACCCCGCGCCCACAATTCGCGGAGCTTTTACAAGAAGACTCAACCAAAACTTGGGCTTTAAGCCTCAAAACATGCCGTGGGGGGATTCCATGCCCAACAAAGATGGTTGTTGAGGGGAGTTTGGTCTGAAACTTTATACAAGATGTTGGAAAGAACAATCATTGATGGATGTAATGGAGAGTGGAAATGAATAAGACGAAGCCCCTATTATCTCAAGAGAAAAGATGACATTATGCAATTAAGGAAAACCAATCACCCTTTAACTTCAAGATCCATCTATATTTTCATCTATAAATTTGCACTGTTAAAAAAAAGGCCATGTTCCCAAAATAGTTTTAGATGTCGATTTAGAAGCCTCTAACTATAGCCCATCCTTGATAAACAATATGGAAAAGGAAAGGGGTCAAAACTAGGTTGTTAAGCAGGCAGTGGGTGGAGTTATTCTTCTATCAAGTTAGTCTTCTCAAAATTTGTAGTAGGTTTGAGAAGCTCCATCTGTGGGCCATGAATCTTATCTTCCTCCTCTGAGATGTTAGGACTAACAGGAGTGACCCCACTATTTCTTCCCAATTCTACTATTTGTTTCCATCTGTAGCTAGTGCTACTAAGAAGACAATCCCATAAATTCCTTTACATGTAAACTCAAACATCCCTTCAAAGATAATGAGCATGTGAAGGATCTCTTCTTGGATAGCCTACTTTTTTCCAATTCCTAGGATACTATATATTTTTTCAGCTAATGGCCCTTTACAATCTTATAGAATTTCATGTCTTGTGTCCTAGAATAGATTGGGAAAAATACCTAACATTCTATCTCATTGAAATTTTTTTCCTCATATAGGGTAATAGATTTTTCAACTTCCTCCTTCTCCACTTCCTACATCAACCTTTGTGTCTTCACCAAGACCTGATTGTAGCACTTATTTTCCATTTCCTTGGCCTCCCTTGCTTATATGTTGGGGGAGTGAGAAGGGTGGGAGGAAGAAGGTGCTCAACATGTTCAAGCATGGCGTCTCCTCTTCTTCCCCCAAAACATTGTCTATGCCTATTTTCATTATGCTTGAGAAGGTAGTCACACCAACATAAAATCTCCCCAAAGACTACATTGATGTGTCTAAAGTCCTTTAATAGAGTTGGGTGATATATTAAATGTTCAGCCTCATTGAAATTTTGTTCTTCCTATAGGGCACTGCAGTTTGCAAATTCCTCCTCATCAATATCCTCCATCAACCTCCATGTCTTTTAAAAGACCTACTATGGTACCTATTTTCCATTTCCTTGGATTCCCTTACTACTTTGGAGCAGTGAGAAGTGTGAGAGGAAGAGGGTACTCAGCTTGACCAAGCATGGCATCTCGTCTTCTTTCCCCCACAATGTTGTCTCACACCTCTTACCATTATTCTTTGAGAAGTCAACAACACTAAGATAAAATATCCCTAATATTATGTAGACTATCTTAGCATAGTTAGGCTACCCCCAATTCAAGATAATATGAAGAACCTTCAATTCAATGGAATGCCCTCCCTTTGCACCTTAGACTACACTAAATTTTGAGATTATAATTGATCTGAATTTATGAAAGGAACAAAAAGACAGTTAAATCATAACCAAAACAAAGAGATATATTGAAACATGACTTCTATTAATAAATGTAAAATGCTAAAATTGTATACATTTTGAATGAAAGCAAACTAGCTTGAATGGTAGTAGCTTATCTTTGAGAAGAGATGTGACGGCTACACGCCTTTACTGACTTGTCTTGTAATGAGGCTTGGAGGCATTTTTATCATAAAGAAGCACTGAAAAATCATAAACATCCAAAAACCTAACCTTAGGAGATGAAGTGCCAAAGGCTTGTGGGCCTTGATGGGGTAAGTTGGATATCAACTTCCCAAGATTTTAACTTTGGCATATGATCTTTGTTTCACACATGCTATAGCCCATTGGAAATGTATATCCGAGAAGTAAATTTTCTTACTCTTAATGAATTATTATAATTTTTTCAACCCATTTCCGTGTAAAACGTCGTTTAGGGCCTGAAAACGGCTCAAGAAGTTCATGACATAAAAATTGTAAAAAAATTGCTTAAATAGAAAATTATTATGTAAGCCAGTGGAATAGGTGGGTGGCCAAAAATATCCACTTTGATTATTCCTCACCCCCTAGGAAGTAATGGTGCATTGAATTACTTCATGAGATGGGGAAATTATGATGAACTTGGCCCCCTGTGAGCCAATTTCCTTAGTGTAAGAGCTTGTCTGCTTTGACAACTCGATATAACTTGATCCTCTGTTGGAAAATGCTCTTAATCTATGTGTCCATGATCTGATAAATTGTGGCCCATTCAATGTAATCTAGGTTTATCTCTATTGATGTCAACTGCTCTATGATGTCTGATGCATCCAACAATAGTTTAAAGTATGGTTGAAGGTAGTCCACATTGAAAATTGGGTGTAGTCCAAGGAAGGGGGGATACTTAGCTCAAAAGTGTTGTCACCCACAACCTTAGTGATCGTGTAAGGTCCATAGTGGAGTCTATAAATCTTTTTATGGGCGCCTGCAAGGTGTTCCTTATGTAAATGTAGCCAAACATTGTCTCCCACTTGAAACTTGTGTGGCACTTGACGTTGATCATGGTGTTGTTTGTACTTAGCATTAGATTTTTGTAAGATATCATGGACCTATTGGAATATCTATTGAATTCATTCATTAAAATTGGTATCTTTGTTGGATTCAAATTGAAAATTTGAATATTCTACTTATGTAATTGCAAGTGGTAACATGACATCAGTGGGACCCAATGGTCAAAATCCCAAGCCCACCTAAAAGGGATTGTGGCTAGTTGAGCTATGGAGAGCTATGTTGTAGTTTTTTTGAACATAGGGGAGAATCTCACCCCATTTTCATGGATGCCTAGAGTTATAAATTCACAAAATGTGCACGATCATCCTATTTAGGACCTCTATCTAGTCATCGGCCTAGGGGTGGAAGGAAATTGATTTGGTGAGCTTGGTATCCAACAATGATGAGAGGCTTGACCAAAATGTGCTTAGGAACTTGCTATATTGATATGATATGGTGGTTTGTGGGATCCCAAAGTGTACCCACACCCATTCGAAGAAGAGATTGGAAATTTATTTTGTTGTGATACTCTTCTTATTAGCAGTTAGAATGACAATCTTAGAAAATCTATCAACAACCACAAACACACAATCATTACCAATATTGGTAAAATGAAGACCATATATATAATCCATCGATATGGATTCACAAATATGGTTAGGAGTAGGAAAATGGATGTACACGCCTTGCTTCTTAATGATTGATTTGGTAATGGCGTAGGAAGTCTAGGACTTGAAATATTTGCCAACATCTTGTCGAAGTTTCAACCAATAAAAATACTTATATAATATCTTATCCATGCAACAGTACCTTACTACCCAACTGAAATGTGCCTCCCATATTGGCTTGGAATGATCACTTGAAGGAACATAAAGGTGTCAAGGTAGCACAACAATGCACCTTAGAGGTGGAAGTCTAGAACTTGTGTGTGTGCCATCAACGTATGGTATGTGGGGTGAATTCCAAGTCATTTTTGTATATTTGTGGCCATATGGAAGTATCATTCCCATAAGAGTTGAGAACTGTGGTCAATGCCACCACCGAGATCTAACTAAGGCAGTCTACAACATGATTGGTGCTACACTTCTTGTATTTGATGTTCAAATGGAATTGTTGCAAGTATGTGGACCATTTATGAGGTCAGAAATTCTATTACTTCCCTTGTGTATAAATAAATGGAAGAGGTCTATGATCTAATGGATGATCGCATCCTTCCCTAGAATATAATTTTTCCATTGTTGATAGGCCTAAATGATGGAATACATCTCGTTACCATAAGTGGGGTATCCTTGGACGGTATTAAAGAGTGCTTCAATATGATAGGTCTGTATTGAATGATGACTACAACAATAGCATAGTCGGAGGCAACTATCTCAATCTCAACTGGTTGTTGCAGGTCTAGTAGGGCGAGGACTGGTGCGGAGTAAAGGTGGTGTTTCAATTCATCAAATGCCTTTTGTTGTGACTCAGATAAAAAGATAAATTCCTTTGCTCTTCCCTGGTCACTTGGCTTGCGGGCCAATCAATATAAGAGAACCCCAACATGACTCTTTGGTAAAAGTTAGCAAGACACAAAAAGTTGCGAAGCTCTGTTAAATTCATCGACATTGTCCAATCCTGAATGACTTGGATCTGGTTGAATCCAGATCCGCACCTTTCTCATCAATAATGTAGCCTAGGAATTGGAACTTTTCCATGATGAAGGAGCATTTTTCCATGCTAGCTACCACAGAGTGTGAAAGACCTGTTGAATATGCTACATGTTTTCTACCCAACTCTTGTTGAATATGATGATATCATCTAGATATACAACCATGAAAGAGTTGGTTAAAGGTCACAATATATCATCCATCAATCTCATGAAAATTGTTGGGGCAATTCTCAAACCAAAAAGCAAGACCAACCATTCAAAAAGACCATCTTGGACTTGAAAGTAATCTTCCACACATCATTTGGTTCTATTAGGACTTGGTGGTATGAAAAAATCAAATCAATCTAACTGAAGTATTTGTCTCCCTTGACCTGGTTAAGAAGTTCATCAATCTGAGGAATTAGGCACCATTTCCTAATTATGATTTTGTTCAAGGCCTGATAATAAATGAAAATTCATGAGGTCCCATATTCCTTCT
This sequence comes from Pinus taeda, assembly GCA_000404065.3. NCBI lineage: Eukaryota > Viridiplantae > Streptophyta > Pinopsida > Pinales > Pinaceae > Pinus > Pinus taeda. The sequence continues at coordinate 69,803 of APFE030724796.1, forward strand.
ACATGAATATAACTAGGCTTCCATAGGGTGAGGAACTTTGTTGGATGTGCCTTTTTTAGAGAAGATCTTGGATCCATCACTTGATTTCCTCGTTTTATAGAAGAGAAAGGTGGCAGATTAGCCCATTTAGTAGAGGTGTGCTAAGGGTTAGATTTTTTGAATGCTTAACCTGACAATGTATAGTTACCCCAATGGGTGAGGCGAATTGCATTTATATTCTTCCATGACCTTATCCACTTTCATTTGTTTCATGGAGGATCCTTATGTGGAGGCCATGGATGTGGCCACAATATTCTCATTACTTTGAGAGAAAAACAGGAAGAATAAAAATTCCCTACTCCGGGAGATGACCTTACTAGATTTCTTAGTAGAGATCAAATAAATGGTAGTAGGTGGGACTACTTCAGGTATCATGTATATTTGTTCTCCCAGAGTAATAATAACACTATGATGTATAGACTCATACAACATGACACTTCCATAAGGATGTTTGGCCGAATATAACATTACAAACTTCAAGTGGAGTAAAATCACACAATATCTCATTCTTGAAAGGCTTAATATTGTAGGGCATGCGACATTGTTGGTTGATGCAAAGATCTTGTACTTGGTGGAGCCACTCGATGGTGTATTGTTGTGGGTGTGGTGTCATCAATAGGCCCAACCGCGTAACGACCTATTTGAGATGATGTTCCTTTAACTCCAACTATAGACAATGAAATGCATTGGATCACCCTTTACCCTGATTTGTGAGTGAAATAGGTGCTCACCTTATTCCATATCTATGAGCTCACTTTGTTATACCTTGGTGGTGGAAAGAATGGCACTAGGCTCTACATTGATCAGTTTCACCTTTTATAGATCTGGTTCAAAGTCGGGACCTATGTCTGACTCTAAGGCTTTTATATTGAAATTAATTAGTTTTATCAGAGGAGCTCTTATGGAACTTGCAACACTTTCCCATGTATTTCTTCATCTTCTCATTACCATTCTTTGTTTGCAGCTTAGATGGATTGTCTTGGGTGGTCCACCATGGATCTATATTTTTTTATATGATATGGGGATGCCCTTGCCTTGCTTTTGCTGTGAAAAATTTGTAGATCTAAAGTCTCACTTATTCGGTTTAATTTTTTTCTTAATTTTTACAGAATGTTAATATGTTACACAAAGTGAGGAGATTTCCACGAATTCCATTTTTTTTCAGATGTATCTATGTAGATTTTCACGGTACTTTAGCACCAAATTTCACTTAGAGTCTTTGATACCAAACTTTTTGTGCAAGGTATGAAAGATATTTGTGAAATCTAGCATTTCTTAGTCCCTTTCATGTTGTATTATGTTCCATCTCATGCATTGGTCTGCGTAGCTTCCAACAAAGTTATCTTATTCCTTAATAACATCCCTAAAAGAGTCCCAAGTGGGTGCGACTGAAAATAATGTGGATTCCTTTGTAGCCCTTTGCTCATAGTAAGTTTCCCACCAATCCTTGACATGGGGAGTGGCCTTAAGGAGTGCAAAGGTGATATTTTCTCTATCGAAAAAATTGTGGACCGAAAAATACCCTTCTAGAATATTTAACCATTTGTCTAGAGAATTTGCATCTATTTGGTCTTCAAATATAGGAATATCAAAATTAAATTGTACCTTAAATGGAGCGACACCTCCAAAGTGGCTACTTGATGAAGATGCATCGCCTATTGGCATATATTGAAGGATTTGGAAAAAAATATCCATCATCTCATTCCTTTATTGCTCAAGAGCTTCTTCAAGGAATAGTTTAATAAGATCTCATGCTCCCTTGTCTTTCTTTTCTTCTGCCATGGGAGGTCATCAGGGTCAGTGAGGACAATCTTGTAAGGGCTCAAGTAGTTCAAGTCCCAACTCCTTATACCTCAACCTTGTTGGGGACATGCATAGAAAAAAAATAGAGAGCAAAACACTCTGATACCACTGATCCAAATTTAAGAAGGGAACAAAATTTTATATAGATTTATAACCAAAACATAGAGATACATTGAAACTTGACTTCTATTAATAAATGTAAAATATTGAAATTGTATACATACAGAATGAAAAAAAACTAGCTCAAATGGTGATAGATTATCTCTAAGAAGAGATGTGATGGATACACACCTTTGTTGAACTATCTTACAACAAGGCTCAAAGGCCATTTCATCATAAAGAAGAAACGAGAAACCATAAACATCTAAAATCCTAACACTAGGAGATGAAGTGTCAGAAGCTTGTGGACCCTGATGAGGTAAGTTGGAACATCAACTGCCCGAGGTTGTAACTTTGGCATATGATCTTCATTTGGCACACATGATAGCCTATTGGAAAGGTAATTTTGAGAAGTACATTTTTGAGACCTATAAAATGTTGAGGAAAACCTCAAAAATAGAAAATTGTGTTGTGAGCCAGTGGAATAGGTGGGTGGCCATTGATATCCACTTGGATCAATAGCTCCCTAATTCCCCTTTGAAAGGGGTCTCACACCTTAAAACTTCCAAGGCATGGGACCATGATATTATATCTAGGATGAATTTGGTCCTGAATTTGAAAGAGAATCCAATAGAGGTAGAGACAAATTATACCTTGACCTTGTTTCTTTGCCATATAAGGGAAGGAATCGCTATGTTATCTTCTTTGCATATCTCTCATTATTACTTCTTGCATCCCATCCATTTCTTAGACCCCCATAACTATCAACATTTTGTATCCTGCAAACTCCATAATGCACCACAATCATCTCCAAGTAATGTGTGAATATGTCTATGGAAACTTCCTTTCATTGTCTACAATAAATAACCATCAAGGAGATTTCACATCCATCTCCATTATTCCCTTGCCTCGTCAATCCACGTGCCATCACCTCATACTCACTTGGTAATGAAGGTAGTGCATTATCATACAAAGGGAGGATAGGCCATATGTGTGAGCAGTCATGTCCCCCCGCCTTACACCATATTTGGGTAAAATAAATTCCATATTAAAAAATTATAAACATTCACAATCAATAGAATTTTATTTTATTCAAAACCAAAATAAAAAATAAGACAAAGAAAACCATTGATAGTTGTGGGATTTGAATTCAGACCCTTTTGAATGAGAGCCTAAATTTGGCACCCCAAACCACTCAACCAATCTGTCAAATGGTGTATGACTCCTCATAAGGAGTGGTTTTGTGAATATGAAAAGTATTATGGAGGTGATGTTTTCCTAGGAGATGACTTGACAATAAAACCACATGATGAGGAAAAGTCAAGTTGTTGCTCAAGGGTGGAAGAATTAGAACGCTCCCTAGGGTTTTTCACATTTCACGGTTAGATAGAAACTTGATATTCATAAGCAAGATGAGTGATGCAAGTATAAATACTATATTTGAAATGGAAATTTAAAGGATCGTTCAAGGACCAATGGTGTTGTGAAGGGAAGTTTGGTCTAAAACTCTATACGAGATGTTCATGAGGGTGAGAATTCTAAGAAGGCAAAGACCCTATTGTCTCAAGAGAAAAGATAATGCTAGGCATCAAGGGAAACCAATCACCCTTTAACTTTTAGATTCATCAAAATGTTCATTTGGAATTTTAAACTATTTAAAAAGAGGCCAAGTTCCCAAAATAATTTTAGATATCAATCTATAAGCCTCTTAACTATTTCCCTTCTTTGATAAATAGTATATAAAAGGGAAAAGGGCCCAAACTAGGCTATTAAACAGGTAGTGGGTGGAGTTGCTATTCTATCTTAGTCTTCTTAGCATTTGTAGCAAGTTTGGGATGCTCCATCGATGGGTTAGGAAATTGATCTTCCTTCTCCAAGATGATAGGACTAGCAAGTGTGCCCCCCACTATTTCTTTCTCATTATGCTTTTTATCTCCATCTATGTTAGTGCTACCAAGAAGCCAATCCCATAAACTCCTTTACACATCAACTCAAACTTCCCTTCAAAGATAAAGAGTAGAATGCAGGATGTCTTCATGGATGGCATAGGTTTTTTCTAATGCCTAGGATACTGTGGATTTCATCGTATAGTAAATCTCTACAATCTTATAGAATTCGATGTCTTGTGTCCTAGACATTGGGTGAGATGTCCAACGTTCTAGCTCATTGAAAATTTGTTCCTTGGACAAGGCAGCGCATTTTGAAACCTCCTCCTTCTACACATCCTCCATCAACCTTTGTGTCTTTGTCAAGACCTGACTATGGTACCTAGTTTCCATTTTCTTGGCCTCCCGCAACTACTTTGGATGTGTGAGAAGGATGAGAGGAAGAGGGTGCTCAACTTGTCCAACATGGAATCTCCTCTTCTTTCTCTCATAGCTCTGTCACATGCCTCTTACCATTGTGCTTCAAGAAGGAAATGGCACCAACATAAAATCTCCCTCAAATTGCGTAAACTACCTTGGCATAGTGAGTCTCCCCCTAGTTCGAGATAAATTCAAGAGAATAGACTATAATGGAATGCCCTCTCTTTTCATCTTAGGTTACACAAAATGTTGAGATTATAACTCCTCAATTCCATTTTAAAAGGGATCACTCACTCAATCAGTAAGTTGGAGACTCAGGTAGGGATTGAACATCAATCTCATTTGGATTCAAAGATTATGGAAGATATGTCATTCTTGACCTTAGTCATACCAGGGGTAGGAAGAAGAAATACTTAAATTCAATGGCTCTATATTGGCAGATGAAGACCCTCTTCGGTTTGGTGTTGAAAGGCAAGCAAGTTGAAAGATATAATATCTTCGCTTTCCTGGAAGTCATTAAGAGGATGCTTAGGAATCAAAGGTTTCGTCTGGATAGGTTTGATTCTCGTCTAGCGCATATAGAAAACCATATCGTTTGCGATTTAGATAGTGGAGACTTGATGGATCCCTCAGGTTCTATTGCAAGGGTCCCTGTTATTATCTCCTCCTTATATAATGACGAGTGAGCGTATAGGATGGTTTTCAGTGGCTAATTTATTGGTGTGCGTTTCCAGGCATGATGGTATGATCTATGGTGTTTTTCCTTTGCCTCATCGGTGCATATTCAAGGCATGTGACTATGATGACTATTGTGGTCTTGTCATGACAAGTCTCGACATAAGTCTGTGGGTCTCTTTACTATGGGTCATTTTTTTGTTTATCATGGTGGATGTTCTTTTTGGTTTATCGTGGTGCCTTCTCTGACGTGATTTTGCTATGTCAAAAAGCGTCTTTTGGAAAGGAGGCCAAGGGCCTATACTGTCGCTCTGGTGTTTGTATTTTTTGTATTTGGAATGGTGTTGGCCCTACTGTCATATGAGCAATCTGCATGCCTTGTTAGGTTGGGAATGCATTGAAATTGGGTGAATATCTTGTTGTCGTCTTGGGCACATAGTTTAGTTGAGTTAATCTCCTTTGGTTTCTCATATTGGTGTTAGAGAATGGTCCTTAGATTGTAGATGTTGGAGAAGAAAAAACAAACTCCTGTAAAAGCTTTCTAGAAAATCAATATAAACATGTTAATACCAAAACTTTAATTTATAAAAAAAAGACGGTAAGACTATACCCAATATACCCAATATGATTTTGGTTCTAAAATTATAAATAATAAAAAACAAAAACAAAAACCCAAATACAAATACAAATAGAGACAAATTATACTTCCACCTTTCTAACTTACCATCTCGCTAAAAAAGTCCTATATAAACTTATGTGCACATCTCCCACTTCTATACAGAGTGTCCATGATACTCCCCATAGATATTAAGTTTCTATAGCTTAGAAATAGACAGATCATAATGCACCACAACCATCTCAATGTAATATCTAGATGGGTCTATGGAAACTTCATTTCATATGAATAACGGTCCGGAAGATGTTCGCATGCTCCATATTAAAAGACTATAAAAATTCACGATAAATTTTATTTTATACTAAATTTCAGTATCCAAAATCATTGACAGCTGTGGGATTTGAACCCACGCCCTTTCGGACCAGAGCCTAAATCTGGCGCCTTAGACCACTCGGCCAAACTGTCACATAAGAAATAAAACCGTTTATACTTTATATTATTATGAAATAGAGAATAAAATAAAAATCGCACAAACATTTCTTTGTTAAATTGGCGGGGCGTTGAGAGAAACAATTTACCTGAGTCTCTCATATTTGCTTATCATTTTGAACTTTCTATAATTAGTTCTGTGGGCACAAACGAGTAGGTGAGAGCCCGCAAACACAAATTCTATATTACTGGCTAGTATAAAATATCTACGCTAGTTATATAAATTGATTAGTAAAGATAGATAACCATGAACCAAAGAAAACATCAAAACAGTTATATATTAAATTAATTTTATAGTTTTATTTTATCTTATTATTATCATTGATAAAATGATTTAATATACAAATTAAATAAAAAAATTAATCATAAATTTTTCAAAACAGTTATATATTAAATTAATTTAATAATTTTATTTTAATCTTATTATTATCATTGATAAATGATTAATATAACAAATTAAATAAAAATTTAATCATAATTTTTTTTAATCTATAAATATCCTAGCTTACAATATCATGTTTATATATTTATATTATCTAAAAAATTATATATTAATTTTTAATAAATCAATTAATTAAAAAGTCATAATTGTAATATTTGATTGGTTAAAATAAAATAAAATTAAATAAAACCAACTTAGATCCATCTTAAAACTAGTTTAGATCCATTTTTTCTAGAATTTATCAAGCCCATAGAGGATCATAAGATAGATATAGGCTTGTTTAATTCCCCCCTTTAAATAGGCTATATTTTACATCAATACCATGGGCAATACCATGGATTCTCATAAACTTGGAGCTTAAAAACCACTAGTAATTTGACCAAATCAAGTTTACCTTAACTACACAAAATTAATAAACAAAAATAATAACATAGAATTTTTATCAAGAAAAAAACTTGGTATAGAATTTTTATATTAACATAGGGTTATTTTTATTTCAAATTTACCTTAAATTGATTTTAAAAAAATAATAACATAGTTCTTTTTTGTAAGCTTGGTGGGACTACATCTTCATCAGGTCTAATATATCACCCAGAGGGCAAGGAATTGAATCGGTGACTTCACATCAAGGAGTGCCTTAATAGCTCACCCAATCATCAGGTCTAATATATCACCCAAAGGGCAATTGAATCGGTGACTTCACATCAAGGAGTGCCTTAATAGCTCACCCAATTATGGTTTATCGAAGACCATAGAATTTTTATTTTAACATCAGATTATTTTATTTTATTGGATAGACCCCGCAAATAATAACATAGAATTTTTATTTTAACATAGGGTTATTTTTATTATATTTTATTTTATTTTGAGTGAGTCAAAATGTTTACATGACATGATATTACAACGTCTCTTGCACACTGGGCTCCAGAGCATCTCTTGGCACAATTAAAAATAAAACAAAATAAAAAACATAGAATTTCTCAAGATTTGATCATTCTCCATTCTTGGTAGATCTAGAGTTAATATGGATCTCAACTGGTACTTAGACTAAAACAACCATATAAATTAAATGGTTGGTAAAAACTTATAGATGTCCAAACATTCAATTCATCATACAACGGGCATTAACCAAATTAAAAATTAACTAAATTATATCTTTATTTTAAATATTTGTTATTGTTATTAATTATAAAAAGAATTAATATTTGAGTTAAACATATATATCTATTTATTTAAAAAAAATATTTACCAAGATTCTTAAAGATGGATATTCACCTCACTTTAATACGGGGATTCTTAATTAGGAAATAGGGACTCTTACAATACCATGGCTTGCTAATACCACCAAAAAACCATAACTCATATTCATATAACAATTTTTTAATTAATCATTGAAATTAAAATGACACAAAAAGCATAATTACTTTTGAGATTAATCTCAGCTTTTGATTTGACAACTACAAAAAATATACTAAAATATTCCATGAAAGTTAAACATTTACCTAATAATTATTGATAACTAAATTAATCTTAGAAATCTCATTCCAAAATAGAAATGTCTAAAATATAAACATCTATCCATGTAATTAATCAATTTAATTAAAAAATAGAAAAGACAATTATTTAAATATCAACTCTTAATTTGTAACTAATACTAATCATATTCTAAAATATTTCATGAAAATTAAGTTCCTACCCTAGGTTTAATAATTATTAATCTTTAAATTTAAAATTTAAAATTTTATTTTAAACCACTCATTTATTAATGTAATTAAAAATATAAAACACTTGCTACAATAATATTGAATATACAAAATAATAATTAATTTAAATAATATGATGAAATTTAAATTAATTATATATTATGATGACTAAGATTTAGTCCAAGTTTAATGAATATATTTATTTTATTTATATTTAGAAACTTTAGAATTCAACGCTACAATAATATTGAATATACCAAAATAGTAATTAATTTAAATAATATGATTGAAATTTAAATTAATTATATATATATGATGACTAAGATTTAGTCCAAGTTTAATGAATATAATTATTTTATTTATATTTAGAAACTTTAGAATTCAACGCTTCTCGCCTCATTGAATAAATTATATATTTAATTGATGGCACTATAATATAGTGATAAAATTGAAAATCAACACATAAATGTTTCATTTAATAAATTGTATATTTAATTAACAAGTTATTAAACATTATTAATATTTGAAACTTTAGATGTTGGTAACAAAGTATAAAAATATTATTAAATATTTCTAAAAATTGGATTCTTGTTTTTTTTTTTTTTTTTCTCCACCTTTCCCCTCTTGCTTATCGTTGTAGAATTTAGATTGGGTTGGGTAGTCAAACCTTGAACAATCTGGCCTTTCCCTTCCTTTTCGGTTACGAGATTGTAATTTTAAGTATGTGGTTTTAAATGGACTAAATTTCCAAAATGCTTTGTCTTCTAGCTTTGTCAAAAAGCTCGATGAGATCCCCAAGGTCGAGATCTTTTATCCTCAGGCTAGATCTAGTGCCTTCTAACTAGCCAATTGAGGTCTCGTGGGTCAATTTATTGGACTTTGGCCATCCCATCGATTTGTTCGCCAATGGGTCCTAAATAATTAGAATAATTAGATCGATGGAGAAGTCACCGCATCATTCTACAGTAAGGGTTTCTTCACCTTCTTTTTTAAGAAAAAATCAGATCGGGACTTGATCTTTCAGAGTGGCTTGTATTTCATGGGGATTTAAGGGCTTTACCTTGATCATTGGAGCCCTAACTTCAACTCAAATTGTGTTGTCCCAACCATTGTTTCGGTTTGGATGAAGCTGCATTTTCTTCCCCTTCACTGTTGGAATGATAACACTTTAAGGGAGATTGGAAACACCCTAGGAAAATATTTTGATTGTGTTGAACCTTGTGACAAGCTTTTTTCTTGCACTCAAATTTGTGTAGAGGTTGATCTGGAGAAGGATCTTCTTGTAGTAATCAATTTAATCATGGACAATTGGTCCCACACACAAGAGGTGGGCTGTCAGTAACTTCCTTTCAAATGCAAAATTAGTCATGACTATGAGCACTTTGCTAGAAACTTCATTGAGAAACCAGAGGATCCTGAAAAGCATGGATAATCGAGAGATCAATGACAAGTGATTAAAGGGTCCTCAAAAGCAGGGTTGGTCATCTCTCTCAGTCCTGAAACCATAAGCAGAGTGACCACCTTTCCTCTAAGAATTAGGTGGAGCAAAGAAGACAAGCAAGTAAGTGTCACAACTAGGAAAAACTTCTTCCTTTCAAAAGAGAAGCATGTACAAGGTAAGAATGGAGTGAGAAGAAAAAGTTTACCTTACCCTTAGGATGAGCTATCTTACCATATCCTCAAGTACATATCTTGTGAAGGAATATTAAGTGTGGTTTATGCCTACCACTTCACGTTGCTCGAGGAGTTTAGATTCAAGGCAGAATTACCACTCCCTCAAAGACTTAGTGTCCCTCATTTCCTCCTACAGTCAATCATGGAGATGAGTTAGAAGGTGAGGGAAGGAAAGCATCAACATTTAGCTCACCATGGCCTCATCAAGTTAATAGTGGTGGATGCCTGAACCACTTGAGGATCCTTGTCTTATGAAACAAATTTGTGGATATGGATAGGGATACTTTCATAGAAACCAAATCCATCACACTAGGAGAGACACTAGCCTCTAGTATTGGGGGTAAGGAAGCAAAAACAGAGGAAGAATGAGGAGAAAATACAAAGAAGGAAGAAGTAGCAAGAACAGAAGAGGAAGACAGAAAAACAGAGGAAAAGGAGTCAACAAAGACAGAGGAAGGAGAAGAAGGATGAAAGAAGCAGAGGGGGAGAAGAAAGGAGAATAAAGAATAAGCCCTAAGGAGACTTCTCAACCCCAATGAGCAGAAGAACAACTACATCAAACAATTCTATCTCGAGGAGATGTTGAAAAATGAGTAGTTGCAACATTAGCTACATTGGGTACTCCTTTTAAGCCCAAGAGGAAGCAATGAAGACAAGGACAAATGTATTTTAGAACTAGGAGGAGTATCAGAATTAGACAAGGGAAACCACAATCTCCTACAAAGGTTCCAATAACTATTGACGAGTCATCAAGCAAAAAGGAAGAAATAGGACCCAATGAAGGAAATATTGAGGAGGTCACTCCTCCTAAAATCGAAACCAAGTCACCTATAGCACCTATGAGTAGGCCTACCACTAGATCAGTCACCTTTAAGAAGCCAAGGACATAATATGCCTTCGATAAAGAAGAAAAAGAGAAGCTACAGGAGGATTAGGGTTTTCTACAAGAGAGACAAGGTTTGCTACAAAAGGGACAGATTCTGCTACAGGAGCACAAGAAAGAGTTACAAAAGGAAGCCACCACCTCAAAGTCAGTGGGAAAGGACCTACAAGAGATCCAAGAGCCTGACCCACAACCTAGCTTGGGGTCCTACTACAAATTTATTGGAGGAAGGATTATCCCTAGAAAATTTGTAATCCCACTCCTCTATGAGTTGGAGATAGAGAGAGGCAAAACCGACAGGTGGATGCAAATTTCTAAATATAATAATGTAGAAGATGTGGGCCTCATGGAAGAGAAGGTCATTGAAATGGTTAAGGATTTAAGGTATTTGAGACTGAGGGAGTCCATTATGAAGGAGAAACTACAGGAAGAAAAAACAAGGTTCAGAGAGAGATTGCAGGAGAAAGAAACACAACTTGCTGCAATGACACGTCTCTCTATGGAAGCCCTGATATGCAGGCAAACATAAAATTATTATTCTCTCTTTCTCAAAGAACAATTGTTGCAGTTCAAAATCAAAACTCTAACATAATATGGATCTCTACCTTTTGAGGACTACAAGCAGTTTATTGAGTTTTGCAACCAAACTAATATGGAAGAAAGGGCCAAATTAGCTGAATTGTATATGCACAATCTCACTTTGACAAATTTGAATTTTTGGGATCCTAATTCAAGATTAGGGGATGTGCATCTGATGGCTTTAGCATCTTGGATGACTCATGAGGAGACAAGAGTTGAGGAGGTGGAAAAGGTAATGGAAAAGGAGGAGAAGGAATCATTGTATATCAAAGTAGAGCTAGTGAGCCCTAAGGATGTCATTAGCAATCATAGCCTCATCTCCAATTGATCCAGATTTAAACAGGAACGCAACAAATCACGGAGATAACCATAAACACAGATATGCAGCGGAAAGAATACTTCATTTCATTAATGTAAAATACTGAAATATGCTTACAAACAGTAATGGAAATAACCCAACTAGGGCGATGGTATCTTATCTCTGAGAAGAGATGTGGCGGCTACATGCCTCTGAACTGTGTTACAATGAGGCTCAAATGCCTATTTATTATTGAGAAACAATGGAAAACCCTTAACATTCCAAAACCTAACCCTAGAAGATGAAACGCCAAACTGTGGGCCCCGTTTGGGTAAATTGGTACATCAACTTCCCGGGGTCGTAACTTTGGCATACAATCTTCGTTTGACACGTACAATAGCTCATTATAAAGATCTATCTGAGCATTTCCCAAAAAACATCGTTTAGGGCCTCAAAATGGCTCTGGAAGTTCAGGACATGAAAAACTGCTAAAAATAGTAAGTTGTGCTATAATTAAGGAAACTGAAAATGTTGAGAGAAACAATGGTGGGGGTTCAGGTGGACTTGGCAGGCGGACACCAATATCCACCTGGATCATTCCTCCCCCCTTAGGAAGCAATGGTCCCCATTGCGTGGAGTTCCTCCATTAGATGAGGAAACTTCTGTTGAACTTGGTCCCTGGTGAGCCACTTGCCCTGGTGAAGGAGTTGGCCTGATTTGACAACTCGATACAGTTGGATATTATGCTGGCGAGTGTTCTTGATCTGTGTGTCCATGATCCGATCAGTTGCAGCTTGTTCCATGCAATTTGGATTTAACTCTGTGGGTGCGAGTTGTTCTGTAATGTTGGATGTGTCTAGTAATGGTGGAAAGTATGGACGAAGGCGGTCCACATTGAATACTGGGTGCAGGCCAAGGAATGGGGGAATGCTGAGCTCAAATGCATTGTCTCCCACAGCCTTAGTAATGGTGTAAGGACCATATCAGATTGGTCTCAGTTTTTGACAGGCTCCAGTAAGGTGTTCCTTTTGCAAATGCAACCAGAATTTGTCACCCACCTGAAACTTGTGTGGCACCCGATGTTGATCATGGTGCTGCTTGTACTTGGCATTTGATTTCTCCATAATGTCATGGACCTACTGGCAAATATGTTGGATGTGCTTAATGAAACTGGTTGCCTTGTTTGTTTTGGACTAGACATGAGCCGAATCTGTGTGAGTAGTTGCAAGTGGCATGGCAACATCAATGGGGCATAGTGGCTAGAATCCCAAGCCCACCTGAAAAGGGCTATAACTAATCGAGCTGTGAAGAGCTCAGTTGTAGCTGTGCTGAACATAGGGGAGGCTCTCGTCCCGTGTGCGTGGATGCTTTGAGTTGTACATGTGCAGAATGTGTAGAATCATCATATTGACAACCTCTGTTTGGCCATCAGTTTGAGGATGGAAGGCTATGGACTTAGTGAGTTTGGTGTCCAGCAGTGACCAGAGATTGGACCAAAATGTACTAAGGAACCGACTATCTCGATCTGAGATGATAGACTGTGGGATCCCAAAGTGCACCCACACTCGTTCAAAGAAGAGTTTAGCAGTGGCTTCTGCTGCGATATTCTTCTTGCAAGACGCCATAATGGCCATCTTCGAGAACCTGTTGATGACCACAAAAACACAGTCATTTCCATGCTTAGTGGAAGGAAGGCCT